>JAWWES010000037.1:13544165-13585038 GCA_035583135.1 Lophotriccus pileatus
GAGTGTGTATTACTGAAAACCCAAGGAACCTGAAATCACAACTGTGCAGATTTATCTGAAGAAACAAACACAATGTGCTTTTGAAAGCAGTGGGGTGTGTTGCCTCCAGATTTTCTGGAGGGTTCCAAACTGTTCCTCTGAATTCTTTAATTTTGAGACAAGAGTTAAGACTGGCTGAGAAGCACCAGACCCACTTCTACTCACCTGCAGGTGTCTGCCAGAACATTTTACTCAGGGAAAAAGTTCTCCTGCCCAGTGAAGGGCTCAGCATCTCTTCTTCCTTTTTCCACTAAAACCAAAATGCCTCATCTCCTGGGTTCTCCTTGATGTGGTTTTTCAAATAATGCATCCACACATTAAACCCTCTGAAATAATCTAAATGCAGAGCCCTTTGGCTGCCTTACCCTGCTTTTATAATGACTACAAATATTACTAAGGTTGACTTGACTCTCTCTCATGAGCTCCTAGAGCATGAAACAAAACTCTAATGAAACTCCAAAAAAACCACTTGTCAGGCCTCAAAAATGGAAACCTTGCTGGACCTTGGCTGAAAGTCTGGCATCAGTCTGCTCCAAGATCCTGTGGGGAATGCCAGATGATGCCCCTCCTGCCTACTCAGTCTTAACCTTCAGGTCTCCTGCACAGCACTGGATCTGTGCTCTTCCCTTAACAGCAGAAGAGCTCATAATCATGTCTGAAAGTGAGGGCTGAGAAAGCCCATTATAAAGCACAAACCACCATTCACTGCTGCAAATCACCTCTTGGTAACTGATGCAAATGAGTCCCTGAAGATGTATTTACTGAACCAGACAGCTGTACAGGAAAAGAAACGGCAGCTTACAGCTTCTGCCTGTAGGTGATGGTAAAAATGAGATGCTTTTCGTAATTATAGCAGGGCAGATTCGAAAGAGAGGAGAAAAAAACTTCTTTGCTGAGGTTTAAAAGCGGGGGTTTTAAACTCCCTCCCACTGTGTCACTTGGCAACAAGCCAGACTAACCAGAAGGGGCACGGAATTCTGTAACACCGGTCTGTGCCGACGGCATTTCTTTAAAATGCTATTTGTGTACCCACCTCTACCTGCTCTCTGTCAGGGCACTTTAGAGGACTAAATTCTCTGTGTATCACTTTGCCTGCTGTAGATGAGATGCAGCTGCTCACCCTCTTACACATACTAAATTTCTAAGGGTGGAAAAGTCATGTCTTGCTGGAAATAAACTTGACATTAATCTCAGTAAAATACCTAAGGACTAACTATTAAAGAGTTGCATATATCGTTGTTTTAACAGCAATATAATGGTCACAAATTATTTCCATTTACCTTTTAAAAGTGCTTTTCAGCTTCTTGGCCTCCGAAGGGTTTCATAATCACTGATGGCAATTCTGATCTTAAGAAGCGTTTAAACTGATGCTCCTGTTTTGGCACGTTTCAGCTCACCTGAACTGGGCACAGTCATTTTGGACATGGTTAATTTGCACTGAGGATGATGCCCTGCTAGATTAGACCAGAAGCCTTCAGTGCTTGAGATCATTTGACTGCTGCTAAGATGCTGAACAGGATAAAGAGGATGTGGGGAAAGAATGGAAACTGGATGGTGCTCAAACCTGGCTCACGCTCCGTATTTCTCAGCTGAGGTTCCACTGGACTTTTTCCTTATGAACCTTCTATAGAAACTCCCACATCTCCGAGCCTGTTCTTTGCAGAAACCTGGCAAGATGAGCAGCTTACTGTGTGGCCCCTGACATGTGTGTGTCAAACAGTGCAGAAAGCTTCTAGGCTCAGGCAATTTAGAAGAACAAATAAAACACGTAACCAATACACAACATCTGAGCTCATTTGGAGAGTAAAATGCAAAAACAATTATTTGATGCAAATATTTAATGTTCTTAATGCTGCCTTGCCAGCATCCAACATTTATTTGCTCCTTTTTCTTTTTTTTCCTCTTCAATTCTTGGCTTCAGCAAACGCCAGAAACCAGCTGTGGATCACGATTACATCAAATTATTTTGCTAAGTAAACACTGGGTCAATCCATTTTCCAAACATGTCAACAGAAATCTTTCACATTTCTTTTAGAGGGTATGAGGCTGCTTCTAAAGCAATTATAGTCATGACAATGCTGCTGCAACCGTATCTCATATTTTTCTTTATATTTTTCGCAGCAGTTTGACTGAAAAAGTCTGAAAAATCCCCAAGGCAACTTCAAATATTCCTCTTCTGACCTTATTTTGCCAAACTTAATTAAAACCAGAAAGCAAACTGCTACTTATCTCCGTACTGATTTTGTTCTTGCCATGTAGTAACTTAAAGACAAAAGGAAGTTGAAGCACTTGTTGATGAAGGGAGGTTGGGAGTTATGATTGTGAAAACATCAAAGTCTAGCAGCTGGTTTGAGAGCAGATTCAGAATGAGTGATAAAGGCTGTGTGTCATCTGCATTTAAACAGCAGCTTTGTCTGCTGGTTTTTAAGTTAAACTGTGGAGATTCATTCTGTGCACCACCTCTGTAACTGGTCTTCCTATTCTTTTCCCCAGTTGTTCCCATTCAAATCAATTCCAAATCTCCTGATTTCACTAGGAGAAAAAAAAAAAGGGTTTTTAATCTCTAGGATGGTAACATTGGAAGTCCCAGTCTCTGAACATAGCAGGTGGTAAATAATTCCTGAGTGCCTGGGTGAGAAGTATCGCTCATGAAAACTGAATGGGGGACACCCAGAGGAAACCTGAAGGTGTTTTTGAATAGGAATTTTTTGCCCATGGACATCTCCAAGGCAGATGTCCAAGTCTGGCCCACTGAGCCACACAGATGGTGCAAGGAATTGTGTCTTTGCTGATGCGCATCTGGACAGAGAATTGTGCTCTTATCTATAATCTAAGAAATGTCTTCTCAGGCAGGGGAAACCAGAGCTACTTACTGTAGGAGTAATTGGTATGCTTTTTAAAGGGGAAAAAAAAACCCACAGAAACAACAAAACCCATTTAAAATATAATTTCAGCTATCTTCTAGCTCTGGTCTCGGGGAAAGAACATTCTAAGACTTACCTGTAATTTTCCCTTATTTTGAAGAGTGCTTCCTTTGGGTTTCAACATTCTTTGCAGCCCACATTAATCTGGTGGGCTCTCAGTTTTATTGCTAAATTGTAGTTACATTAGAAATAGCCAGGAAACCACTTTTTGTATGTTCCAGTAAAAAGAAATGGATGGAAAGTTTCTCTAAGTGCCCTTAAACTCCATTTCCCATATTTTCAGATTTTGATTCAACTTTATGAGCATTTAATTTATTTTTTTTTACTATTGTTTAATCAGTTTAATAACCATCTTCCACTCTTTGCAGCCTTTCGTCCACATAGTAAACTCCTGAAGCCCAGTTTAATCTACTGTAAGCCTTGACACTTTAAGCTCCTGTTGACACATTTTGTTGCATTATCATGAAAATTTCATACAGAGTAAATAGTTGCAGTTTGTAGTTGCAGTTAGTGGTGTATGACTGTCACAAGGCCATCATACACAACATCTTCAGCCCAGAAAAAGGAGATGAAAAGCCCAGTACAAACACAATTAAGGTAGATTGATGAATATATTCTGTCCTTGCAATTCAAGCCACCTTTCTTACTACAGCTCAATATTTGGCAAGCAGAGTATACTTAGCTGAGAAAACTCAGATTGTTAAGCCACAGAATATCACATTTTCATGTTATCTTATCCTCCCAGGGACTCCCACAAGAGAAACAACTCCTGCTGGCCCTGACAACTTGGATGACCAGCTCAGGTGTGAACACCTGCACTGTCACACCTTTACAATCAGGTGATGAGAAGCCAACCAGGGAGCCTGCAGATAAAATTATTCAGGAACAAGTGCCCCTCAATGAAAAATGCTAAATGCAGGCAAGCCCTGAGGTGTGGGAATACTTAGAGAAGGAATTGCCCTGATGCAAAATCTGCTCCTAGTTTTGTATTATTTCTATTTATATTCCCACCACACTCTGGGAGTCTGAGGGTACATCCTTGTAACTGCAGTACCATAAGACCATCCTCTGAAGAAAATACAGAAAATTGTAATACCTATTATGATTTATGTGACAAAACCAGAAAAATGCCTGGGGTAAGGATCATCCTTTTTTAATGGGTAGGAACTGGCCTCTCCCACGTTGTTCTTGGTGAGAACAGGAGAACTACTCAAATAATTGCTTTCTAAGTGAAGTCTTCTAGCACACAGACCTTTATTTTAAAAATATACAGCCAAATTTCTCACCTTTATCCATTTGGGACTAAACTCTTTATTGCTGCTTTAGAAACATTCAGAATATAACTGTCTTTTATACAAAATCCTCTTCTCACTCTGTTGGCAGTTTAAGAGGATCAGGAAAAAGCAACAAATAATTTACTCCCACTTTAATGCTCCTTTAAATGGTCAGAAAAAGAGTTTCAGTGCAAACTGCAGTCAGATCTATTGCTGGTACCCAGCAGCACATCCTGAAAGGAGACATAGCTAAGATTAAAAATAATAATCATAAAAATCATCCATGGAAAAGACTCCATGTAAAGTTGTTATTCAGTGGCTGGCACAGAAAATGCCTTCTCTACCTGGGACTAGTAATGAGTCATCCAAGCAACTTGAAATGAAAAGCATATCAGAGGGATATTAGAAAAAGAAAAAGAATTTAGAATACAAAAATAAATAAACACGATTATTCCAGGAAGGTAAGTACTTCAGGAGGCTACTGGAAAAGATGGGATTAATATCAATCTTATCTCTCAAGCAGAGAAGTTAAAAGTACATCTGGCAATCTGCTGGTGTCATTGGTATAAAAATTCATGCCAAATGGCAGACAGAGGATTCAAAACAGACCTTTTTTTTTTTCTTTTTTTTCTTTTTTCCCCTAGATAAAGAAGGTCTGAAAATAAACAAGAATAACTCAGTGTGTGAAAACACGGACTGGCAGAAAGGTGAAAACACAAAACAGAATTCAAGTCTCCATGAAAAACATATCTCTGTGCAGGCTTCATTTCACACAGCTTCAGAAATTAAGATTAAGGTGTGGGGTGCAGGGTCACAGCATTCTGGGTGCTTTGAAGCAATATATTGAATTACTTTTGCAGGTCAGATTCCTCCAGAGACAAGAGACAAAGTCATCTTCAAAAACTAGAAAGGACACATGAGAAATGCAGACTAAAGAAATCACAGCTTAAATAGTGGGGGAAAAAAGGTAAAGGTAGAGAGAAGAGACTGTTGGAGGATATTAATGTGTCCATTTTCCAGCCCCCAGGACAGTGCCAGGGGAGGGAAAGCAACGCTGATGGCTGATTGAGAGGTGTGACCCACAAGTCCTGCAAATTGCAGGAGGTGTAGCCAGAAGATCCTGACTTATTCCACCAGGGAATTAGGGCACATCAATTCATCCCAAAACCAAATCCAGGCCCAGACCTCCCATGTCACAGGCTTCTATCTCACAGCTCTAGGTTCAGGACAGTTCTTACACTGAAGAAAATGAGATACCCAACCATAGGAAAATTAATCAAGACAATAAGAATAATAACTGAGAGAACAGAGCTGCCTTTCTGAGACTGCAGCACATTTAAATTCAGAGGAGAGAGGGGAACTGAAGCTGGGAACCTATCACTTAATTTGACACAGAAAACTGGCAAAATGGGGACGGAGGCTGGAAATTATGGGAAGAGACAACAGAGAAAGATGAACGTGCCGTGGGCTTCTGATATTTGATGGGTCAGGAAGGTCATTTTTCTGAGGGGGACTCAAGAACAATTGATTCACAAATGAGAGACAGTGAGAGTGAAAGATTTCTGGGTTTTTTTTATCAGTCTCCAATTTTTGCAAAGCAGTTTTTGGATGAACATTTTTGCTGTCACCAGGTAGATCACTTCACAGGCTTAGGGCCAAACCAGCACATCTCTGGGTGCCTGGAGGTGAACATACCTGTCTGTCTGGGTTTGCAGAAGCTGCTGAGCAAGTCAGGTAGACAGAATGTCAATGAGGAGTTAGACATCTGCTAACACACTTTGGCACTTGGCAAATGCCAGTGAGAGTCTATCTGAGCCTTCAGATGCTTAATGCTCTGCAAACCCGACCCAGCTACTGTTTGCTAAGGCCAGTGATGAGCCAGCAGAAGAGGAAAACCAAACCCACTGTACCCTACAACCTTATGTTACCCTGTTTGAATTTCACCCACAGATCTGGGTGTTCCCTGCTAATTTTGAGCTGTGCCAGATATACAGCTGCCTTATGTAGCAGGAGCAGCCTGAAATAGTCCCTACAAAGCAGATAAATCTGGTTCATGTTATAAAACTTATGGTGGTAAAGGACCCCTGGTGACAGTGAAATCAGTGCAACGAAAAAGAGAATCTATTTGTCCATACAGTGCTAATATTCCACATCAATCTGCTTAAACACAGATATGTCATCCTAGACCTCCAGCCAAAATCATTAAACCCCACGATTATTTGTATTGCAACCAATTAACTGTATCCTCTAAGATGTTCTTATATGCATTAAGATTCTGTTGTACTGCACAGAATATATTTGTCTCTATCTATGCCATACAGTGCTGATCTATTGCAAACCATGAAAAAGGGTAGCTAACATCCTAAAATAACAATTTCTGCAGAAGGGCTTCTAATCAAGATCAAAATCCATGCACTTGAGGTATCCTTGAGGAATTTAATGCGCTTCTTGTACCAATTTTTTTTTTCTTTAAAGTTAATGCAATAATTTTCACATCATTTTAATGTGTTGGTACTGTTCATTACAACAGAGATGAAGTTGCCAGATGATAGCATGCCATTAAGTCTAAAAAAAAAAAGTGAAGGAAAGGAATTAACTATTTTGACACTAACTAGGCATAATTAATGGCCATCAGAAGCAGATTTCCAAATAATAGTACACAGCTTGTTGACAGCGGGACGAGAAATTCCGTGAGAGCAAAAGTGTCAAATTACATTTGAAAATCTGCAGAGATTTGTGTGAAATACACACAAAATTCTGAAATTCCAGCTCTTGGGATTGCCCCATGATCCATGTACACAAATCAACTGATAAATCAACCAGCTCTTAAAGGCTGCTAAGCCACTGGGAGAAGAAACAAAAATTACGGGTAACTCTCATTTATCTGAAAAAGAACAGGGTAAAAAGTTTTTCAAGAAGGCTTTTTGATGTACTTGTTAAAAGCCAGTGGTACCTACAGCAAAGCCCAAGAGGTGTGTTTCTCAGCTACTATATTTAGAGACAAAAAAAAAAAAAAAAAAGTGATATGATTGTTCTGCAGACAGAAGTAAATGTCAAGAGAACCCACTGGGGGCTGGTTGGTTGGGGCAGTGCCAATACTTGCTGGAGAGAGAAAAGAAACAAGCCCTTCTGATTTTGTTTCAGGCCTGAAGTGTCTGTGACACCAAAGCCTGGTTGCTCCTCCGTTATTTTTAGTGCAGCAGGCGAGTGTAGGCGCAGGGATCATGTAATCAGTCAGTGCAGCCAGGTGCTAATTACACATTTAAACACAAACACAAAGCAAAACACACAAATTGCTGCCAATTTCACAGCTTTTTTTTTTTTTTTTTTTTCTGCTTCTATTATAAAATAAATGTAAAAATGAGCCCAATGAAGGTTTCTGTGACTGGGTCACTCTCAGTAGCTAAGAAGGAGAAGCCAAGATTCAGGCCCCTTACTATCAAATGTATCACCAGTGAATTATTCTATCTGCCAAGATGACAGGCAATTAGCAATGCTGTTATGCACATGGATGGTTTTCTTGCAGAAATTCACTTAAACTGAGCATTTCTTTATGTCAAGTTTTGATCCTGGCTGTGTACACAAGGACAAAAAGCCAATGTCAGGACACAGATAATGAGCCTGGATCTCAGAGCACGGGGCATTAATAGAGCAAATTGTGCAGGATACTCGAACTCAATGGCTTTGTGCATCTGCTTGAAAATGGATGTATGGGCCTTGGGTCTGCATTTTATACCAGCTACTCATTTCCAGCAAAAATCTTCTGCTCTTTAGTTGCCAAATTCTGTCTCAGCTTGCATGGCTGGAGTAATGAGCAGCACAGATATTGTTAATGGGTCTAGTCTTTTCAGCTCCACTTCCATAGCATACGATTTTAATATTTCTCTTTAGAAAGAAATATTAAAATATTTCTTCTTCTACTTCTTTTTTCTTTAAGCAAAATAGTCCATCTCATAGCTATTCATGCTTCTGATTATTCTCCTTGTCAGGTATTTGTACATTTTAACCTTTTGTAGGAGTGCCACATGAAAGAATAAACTTGATGAAAGAGAGCATGAATAAACACCCTTTTGGGCCTGGCTTTCCCTAATTCACACTTTGTTCCCCCTTTTGAGCAAGACCCCACACAAAACTCAGCTAATCAGAGGATGAACTTAAAAGAAAGCGACAAATAAATCACATTAAACTGTGAAGCAGCCAACACCTTTCCCTGAAAGCAAAGGTGAAATTTCAGCCCCAACTGAAGCTCCTAGAAAAACTCTCCTTGATTTCAGGCTGATTAAACTCATCATGAATGTAAAGCCCCTGTGGTCTATCACTGTTTTTGCCACATGGAACGAGACAAAGCTGTATGAGAGAAGGAAGGTCCAGCACACACCTTCAGAGACCTGCTTTCCCAGCATATGCAGTATTATGACTTTCTCTAAGGATTCTTGGCTTTATGGGTACACAGATTTAAAATGTGGCTCCTGATCTGCACTTCTCATGGCATTTAATTTCTCCACAAAGTATTTTTAATGGTTTGCAAAAATGTTCCTTCGTAAAATGATATAGGAGAGGAAATAAAATAAAATATCTACTTCCTAGATAGCAAGAGATCTTGGGGGGAGTGAGATAAAAATCACACAAGGAAAAACCAATAACAACCACTGGCTCCATTAAAAAGAAGTAATTATTAAATGTTTCCATGTCTTCCAGCAATTTGATTCAGTGGGTCACTAAATTAAACCAATGATAACTAAAATCAACTTTTTGTGCAGAAAGATGATGAAAGAAAGTACAAAGCTCTCTGAGACATCAGGTTTGTTAATCACCTAGAGAAAACAGATGTCCAAGCCACCTATTGTACCTTATGTGAAGAGCAGCTCACGTCCTTTGATGTAATTGAGACATGACTTCAGAGTTATAAAGACTATTTACTCTTCAGCAGAGGGACCTGGCTAATTATTAGAAGTATTCAAGCTGATAGTAATGAATCCAAAGCTGCCTGGCACTCTAATGGCCCCGGGCCATGTGACAACTTGCTACAGATGTTCAGTGAATTGCTGCAGGAACCCATTTCTTTGTATGCTCTGTGTAATAAAGGTCTGGGGCTTCTCTTATTGATCTTTGCAAAATGAATTTTTAATGAAAACAAAACTCTTTTTCTGTCCCTTTGCAGCCCAAACACCCTTGCCTCTTAGGAGGGAGAAAAGGCTGAGCTGATCAAAAAGGGAGACACTTTTTATGGGGAAAGAGACACTTTTACCTATCTTTTAGCACCAATTACTCATATCCAGCTGATTGTTATAGGTTTGCTTCCAAGAGGATGGATTATGACTAAATGATTTATACAGAAGCACTGTTAAAAATGAATACTTTTTCTAAATTAAATTGAACAAGAAGGATAGGCCTATATCTCAGCACCACAGGGGATCTGAGATCACTTCCCACTCTCCCACACACGGATCTGTGCAAGGAATTAAACTCCTCCGTAGCCCACTGTGCTGTGGCACAGCAAGGGGAACAAGCCTTGTTTTTCTCAGTTAATTTTTTGCTCTTTACACAGGCAGTGTAAGTGCTTTGGGATGGTGATAGACATAAACAGTTCCCAGGAGAGCTGTCTTTGAAAAAAACCAAAAATCTTCGCCAGCACAACATAATAAGTAATATCATCGAGCAACAAACCTGCAGACACTTGGAGAGACCAAGAACACCTCACCAGAAACAAGCTTTGATGCAGGAGCTGCAATGATGAAATTCCCTCTGGAAACAAGGAGGAGAAAATGGTGTTGTAGCTACTGCAACTGATCAGCCTTTTTGCCACGAGACAAATGAAAACATGTAGGAGCTTAGTCTCCAGAAATCTCTGATACCTTCTCTGAGCCATTAAGACCAAACATTAAGAGCTGATCCCCAGAACACAGAAAGGCTGTGCCTGTATTAATGGTGATTGTTAAACGTTGTTTTTTCAATCTGGGTGCAATACAGCTCAATTCCTGGGAAGCATCTGGTTTGCATCACTTTGTTTGTATCAGCTGAGAGCGTGAAGATCATTAATGGGGGATTCTTTCACAGAGAAAATGCTTTCCTCTGATATAGAATGATTACCACAGCTTCCTGTTCCAATCTTGACTTACATGGATACTTGTTAGTATTTTACTAGAAACACCCCAAATTTGAGATTTGTTTGCATTTAAATATAGTATTATTAACATTGTATATAAGGTTTCATTATTATATCAAAATTATATCTGTAGTGCCCTACTCTGAAAAGAGAGCAAAGGAAACATCTCTCAAAGGTGAAGGCTGAAGGAATGAGTCAAAGGGAAAAAAATATTGACAACTTTGGAGTATGTCACTTCTGGAGTCAGTATAATGAATGCACATTACCTGAAATCCAGGGATTTTGGTCAGCTGATCCTGTTGTTCTATATAATTATGAACCAGAATCCTTCTCCTTCTGTTGAGAAAATCATATCATTGAAAATGTCATCTACTCTGGAGTGTGTTAGGGTCTCTTCCAGAAGGTAACTCACAGTCTCAAGTGAATTCTCCAAACTAATTTCTTTGCAGGTTTGTCCTTTCACCAGAAGACCAATAGTTCTGTTGGTCTGCCAAGGAACTTGAGTGCAGTCACAGTCCCTGCCCCACTCAGACACACAGACAGGCCTGTATTTAATCCCATCAGCAACCCCAGGTGATCCAGCACAAGCAGAGGCTTCTGGGGAGTCGGGATCTACATTTTACTCCGTTAATCACATGAAGTCAGAACAAAAAGAGCATCTGACAAAAACATGCCTCTTTGGTTAAGGGGCTTCTAAGTGTTGTTCTTGTTTTAAATGACACTTCTATTTCTTGTCCTCTCTGCATTTACCAAATCATTTTATTTAATTCTTATACATGATAAGAGCCTGTGGCTCTGGCTCAAACTTTGACATTGACTTTATGAGTTCTTAAGCATTAAATTCTTTATAAATTGAGTTTCATGTCTGGAATTTGAAAATAGATTAGTCGATGTTAGCTCATCTTTTGCTGAGAAAATAAATATACCACAGCACTGAGCACAAATAAGCTGAATTAGATAGCATTATTCAGGGACAATAATGCTACTTTGACAGATCTTACAAAGGATTTAAAATATGGCATATTTAGGAAAGAAAATCTGCTTTATATCTGTAATACTTTATACTTACTGAAATTTGTGTCTTTTCTTTTTAACCAGCGTTGAGTACTGGTTAATTACTTTTCTTTACAATGGAAGGAAGAAATTCCAATAAATTCACACCTTTATTATGTGAAAGATCATGTCAGTGGTCTCTGACTCTTCAGAGAAAGAGGGTCTCAGCAGGATCTGAAGACATTCTGTTGGTTGTTTAAGATAATTAATATTTCCCTGTTACTGCTGCAGAGCAGTCTGAGTTAAAACATTCTGCTACAGACTGCAGAGGTGGGTGAGCCACAAGGATTTTTTTGTGTCAGTTTTCATTGCTCATTTTTGGTCTGTAAATGTGGATAAAAGTCTATCTCCCCTTCAAATATAGTTTGAGATCTGTGTTTCAAATGTCACTACGAGGTAAATGCAAGAATAGCCACATTTACATAACAAACTTCGAATGGGAGCTTAAAAGATCCATTTGACTTGATAATCACCCTTGTAAAATGAATTAAAGAAATGATTAAAATACAGTCAATCCAGAGAGTGACATCCCAGGTAAATCATTAAAACTTTCATCTTTTCATCTTCCCAAAGATCACCTTCTCAACTCCTGAATCCCCTCAATGGTTTTCTTAATAACTCAATTCTTCAACTGGTTTCTGCTCTTTGTCAGTGTAAAATCTGAATCTGCTTTGATTTGAGGCTCAATCCTTCACATACTGAGGGGGCAGTATATACATAAATGCCATCACAATGTATAATGCAGAATTAAAAAGGAGCCAAAATTGCCTTAACATTTCTCTGTAGCTCTATATGCAGCTTTAGCAGCTAATTGAGCCTACTGGGGTTCTTTCTTCATTTATAAAACTATCAAATATGTGGCATGCCTTGTTTTTGCCTTCACAAAACTGAAGTGAGTCTGTGGTTGGGTTACAATGGTGAACTACCTTTAAAACTTAATTTTTTATGTATTGAGGCCCAGGTGCCATTGCCACGGCCATTGACTTCTGCAGGGGTTTGGTGTGGGCACAGCTCAAGCTTCAAAATGGGAGTGAGTCCCATGGGAAAGCAGTTGGAAAAAAACCCCACCACAAACAAACACCAAAACTGGCAGGAGAAAAATTACAGATGCTGTCTACAGCTGCCAGTCTGATACAAGCTGGACTCTGGACAAGTTGGAGCTTGTCACTGAACAACTGGAAATAGGAAAACTGTATTTTTCAGATGAATAAGATAAGACAAGATTAATGTTTTCCTGAAAACTGGGAAGAAAATAGCATTATTTGTTTTGTTAGCTCAGTCTATCCTATTTGCATTTTCTCATGTTTTCATGCACTTGGTTTCCTCCAAGAAAATAAAAAGTCTACTGCAGAAGTTGGGGAAAGAGGCTGAGACAAGATAATATTGGAAAGAAAAACATCTCACCATCTGTCCACTGTGTTTTTTTTCCTACACATCATGCAGAAGCAGAGGTCAGTTTTGGAGCATGGATACTTTGATCCTGAGAGGTTCAGAGTTTAACTCAAAGTTATCTTTGTCTATGGAAAAAATAGCAGATGGTCTGCTAAGTGATAGCAGGATCCTGGAGAAATATTCAAAGCAGGCACCACAAAGATAATTTAACCAAGATGTCATTCACGCTGTACTAAAGAGTGAATCAGAGCCAAAACAAATTAGTTCCAAAGACCACAATTTAGATGGAGATAAATTCAACCAGAATGGGTTCTGTTGTCCAGGAAATACTGGATTCATTGGATTGTGAAAACTCTCTGAACAGCCTTCCAAACTAAGAGAGATTCCTGTGTCCTAATGACACCCTACATCCTGGTGTGCACTATAAATGATGAATAATGCTCAGCAGTCAGTCCCTGCTCCTTCCTCTCTCAGCCAAGCTCTAAATGTGAGATCACACAAGATGAGGGAAGTTTATAGTTTCTAAAATAGCATAGACTTAATTTCAGTCTTTCTCATGCCAATTTGCTAAAGAAGTCCAAGAGAAAATGTTGGCCTTAATTTAAGAGGTTCTTTAAATACTCTGGGACTAGTAAGAGAGCTCCCATCACTTCTGTAGCAGTGGTGAGAAATAATGCACTGGTACCAGTCCAGCTCAGCCTTTAAGCGTTTATCTATTTTTAAACTCTGTGTAGACTTCAAGTAAGTCTCTTGTATGAGGCTGTAAAGCAGGATGGGAAAAAAAAAAACAAAGAAAGATCATCTAGATGGGCAATTCATCTGTTGAGCAGAAGTGGGCCCATGTAGTAAGTAGCTCTAAGTGACAGAAAAGAGGACAATACAGAGGCAGAGAAATGCTGTCATTACCATAGCAACAGCAGAACAGCAATTATGTGAAATGCCACAGACAGATAGGGGGAAAAATTACTTAATTTCACCCAAAATCTTGTATCTTATGGGATGTTTTTCTTAGCCCTAGATATTACACACAGTGTGTGAATCTTTCCTTTTCCCCTACCAATTCAAGGATAGAAAGGCCATCTGCTGTAGGGAGGGACAACTCCCACCAGCTCAGGTTGCTCAGAGCTCCATCCAACCCGGCTTTGAAACACTTCCAGGGACAGGGCACCCACTGGACAACCTGTGCCAGTGCCTCATCTCCCTCAAAGTAAAGAATTTCTTCCCAACATCTGATCTAAATTTCCCTTCTTTTAGTTTAAAACTCTCCTCCCTTGTCCTATCACCACCTGCCCGTGTAAAATCTCTCTCCTTCTTTTTTACAAGCCCCATTTAAGTACTGGAAGGCCTCATTTTTTCTGTAGTAGAGTCAAGTGGGTTTATGCTGGAATGGAATAGCTATGCAGGAGTTTCATAAAGTGATTTTTGCAATAGCAGACGCCTCAGCTTAATTTCAACACTTATTTAAGTGGGAGGAGCCTTTCATATCTGGGTAGATTCCAACACGCCGTCGAAATTGCTGATAAGTGCTAGTTTGAGCATTATAAATGAGCTCTGTTATAATTCCATAAATCTATATATCTTCCTGGACTAGAACATGGTCCACTGGTAATGGTGAAATGGTGTTTTCTGGGTGGAATTAAAATTGGAAGGGGAAAAACCAACTGTCAACATCTCCAAACAGCACCTGTGCAGCACTGCAGAGAAAGAGAGGGAAAAAAAGAGAAGTGATAGATATTTTCCTGTCCCTCTGTATTTTGTCCTTCAACCAACTATCCAGTAGGTTGACCTACATCTATTATTGCCTTTCCTGGTTAAAGAAAAAAAGACTTCCAAACCTTTGAATAACAACACATGAAGTCTGCATTCACTTCAAGTGGAAAATATTCCAAATCCTAACCTGCTTAAAACATTCAAACCATTATTATCCACTTCCATCACTCTTTCCATATTTTGTGCTGTATTTCCTGCCAAAACAGAACCTGTTATGTAAGTTTTCATGCCTCATTTTGTATGTTCCTTCCAGTACATTTCTATTAATTAGTTTTTTCTCTGCTTTCCAAATTTAGCTGATGCCACTTCTTTTTAAAAATTTTTTAGCCCCAAACCTATTGCATTCTGCTGGTTTTAAATTAGTTCCCATTTAACATTTCCAGATCATCCATTTGGCTAGCAGTAACACGAATTTTTGAACAACAGAAAGGAAAAGAGCCTCTCCCCAGGGAGCAGCGAGGGACAGAGCACGAAATGCTGCAGTGTTTGGAACACCCAGGCAGCAGGTTCTGCACTGTCAGGCTCTGCCTCCTCTGACAGCCTTTCAAATCAGTCACAAAAATGACCAGCTCTTTCCATCTGCAATACTTGCTTCCAGACCTCTGGGGCAAACACCAAATGCTGTAAACAAAAAAGCACATTAATCTGCAATGGGCCTGGGTGGACACAGCTGAGGAGAAAGGAAAGAGTCACCAACGTGTTTAAAAGGATTTAGAGTTCAGTCTGGCTTCTGTGATTCAAAAAATGAAGCTATATAAACTTATGCATATTACAGGTTTATGAAAAAAGAGGTATCTTGTGGCTCAAGATAGGATACTTAGGGCAGAAATCATGATCCTGAGAAAACTCCAAGAAAATTTATGCCTTGAGCTGACACTCTGAACGTGTTCTGTCTCCAAGACCTATCCCACCTGTGAGGCAGGAGGTGAGGTAGGTGATTTCAAAGAACATCAAATATTTCGTGTCCACCTCTTTTAGAGCAGTTTGAGGCTGTGCTAAGAGCAGACAAATGACCTTTTGACAAGTAGAGTCCTTGTGCAAACACAGGATTATGTTCACTGAAATGTTGCCACGGCCAGCACGAAGGTCTTGCCCTGGAGAGTCATGTTGGTGAGTTGCAATGACACACAAGTCAACATTTCCTCTGTGCTTCCTCCACTTATTCTTTATTCTTCTTGCTTAGATACTGTTATGCATCAGGAAAAAGAGCAACATGCCTCAGGCAATATTTGTTTCCCAGTCTGTTGTAGGAAGAGTAGTTTTCTCCTCCTAATGGGGAAGTCACAAGTCACTGTCTGGACCTGAGTGATTAATTTTGCCTTCTCCTGAGAGACTGGACAGGCTGCTGTGGAATTCCAGTGGAAATGAGACTTGTGGTGGCCTCTATTCCCATTAGCCCAGGTTTACAGTACCACTGAAGACAACCTCAAGAGGTGGGATTTTCTTTCAAAATGGAAAAGCTCCAAGCATGAAGGTTTGAATGCAAAGCTAAACTGCCACACCAGAGTTACCCTGCAAATGTTTTTCTGAACTAAGGCATAAACAAAACTTGTCTTTTTTTTTTCTTTTGCTAATCATGCTTCTCAAAATGATTGGTGATCTTTCCCATAACACCATTAAAATGTTTGTTTTCAGCTGTGTAGGTGTTTCTGCTGGTTTTCACCACCTGTCCTTCATCACCACCTTCACTTGGTCATTTCCTTCCTGATGGTGCCTACTGATTGCAGCACTTTCCATATCCCCTGGCACAGGTGAGAACTGAGAGAAATAAAAATAGAGTAGACTGGGAAACACTTAAAACCTTCATTTTTTTTGTGCCATCAAATTTCTGCTAACTTGTGAAAAACAAATCAGTTGTAACTCTGTCACACCCCTTGGTAACACATCTCCAGCTCTCCCTGTCAGACAAGAGAGCAATGAGGTTGTCAGATGATGGAAGGGTTAAACTGGGTTAAACAAGGTTGCTCTGTCATTAGGGCTGATGTTACCTGTGACAATCAGACACTTTGCAGAGGCATCATTCTGCAATCACAGCAAATTTTTCAGGACTTACCAGCACTGAGATCAGTGCATGAGATCAGCATCTTTCCCAGTGTAAAATCAGAGTGGATCCTGTTGTTTCTCTGCACCAGTTACCACTGCAGCACACCCTCCACCTCTTTTTCCAAGGACATTTGTTTCCTCTTGCTGGGATTTCACATCAGTGAACCCTTTGGTTTTGCTGAGTCCTCCCCTTTACATTTCCCCAGGGCTGTGTGTGAGGTTGAGCCATCCAAGTGGTTGTGTTCCCTCTTGGTGGGGAAGCTCACGCTCTGCTCTCAAGGTCTCTGTGCTCCTGAAAGACAAAAAGTTTATTGCTATTACTCCTCTGCCTTCTCAGGGCTTTATTTTCTGGGTTATTCCATACTTAGTGAGCTGGTCTTACATTGATATAGCACAAGATCTAATAAAGGACTATTGAACAAAGGTTGGGTTTTTTAATGTCATCCATGTAGTATAAAGAATATTCATCAAATTGAAAAAATAAAACCCAACATAAATAAAACCAACCAAACAACAAAACACAAAAAATATATTTATTTCAACAAATGAACCCTGAAGAATTGATGCAGGCTGGTGACTTCAGTGATTATCAGAATGTGGAGTGAATGCCTTATATGGCCAGAGAAATATCACCACAGAAATAACAGGATCTATATTTTAACAGGTCTATACTCATCATATTTTATTGTGTCCCAATGCAGAAGAAATATTTTGTACTTGAGCTCCCCAGCTGCCCAGAATCTGCAGCACTTCATGTAACATCTACCTGCAGTTGTGGATACAAATGTTCTGCAAAGTGGAGATTTAATTCTGCTGAAGACAGCCAACAGATTTCTCATGGCCACAATTAAAAGGCAGATCATTTTCTACAGTATCAAAGCAAACTTGAACAGAGCAGCAAACCAGCTGCAATTTCAGACAACCCATAGGCAGCAGGGAGAGCAAAAGAGTCAGGAAGAAAAAAATAAATCCCCAAAAGTATAATAGAAATACATTTTAGTATAATTCAGAACTATAATGAGATTGCAAATTAAGTTCTGCACAAACATATGGACGTTTTGCCAGACTAAAGAACCATCTTTCCATTTCACTCATAGAAAGGAATATATATTTGGGCAGGAAATCATTAGGAATAATTAATTTCTGTGAACATACATTGTAATTCGTCTAATTTGGCTTTACAGCGTTACCCACTGCAAAATAGCACTCAAATTAAACTGTTCAATTGCAGCTGCAATAGTCATTTCTGGAAAGTACAGCATTAAAATACTCCCAAGGTCAGGGGAACCAGAGACACCTGAACGAGGCAGCGAAGCTTTAAAGTTGAGGAAATTACATGCACACACATCACACCTTGAGATGCTCAGGGACTCTGTTTTTCTGGGCAGCAGCTTGAGCTGCCATTACAGGCACTACTGAAGTCACAGCAAACTCAAAAGCAATTTTGATTTTCTTTTCTCGAGTGACACCACGTAATTCTGGGATAAATGACTTTCAGATGCTTTAAATGTAATTTGAAACACACCACTTTACAATAAAGGAAACGTTATTGTTTATGAATGTTTTATAATTGTATTATGGAAAAATCCATCTTTGCCCAGATGATGGCTAAAAAAAAAAAAAAGAAAGGTTGAAAAAAAGCTTTGGAATGTTACTGTTTGTCAGGTCACTCCCACTAGGTCAGGGGATTGCAATCACCATTTTATTTCTACACAGCAGTACAGTTAGGAAAATGACAACAACTGAAAATGCCTTTAACAACTCCAAAAATTATCATAACAGTTTTATTACAGTATTAATAATTAAAACTTACTTCCAAAACCCATCAACCTTAATTCTCACATCTACGAAACCCTGCAGGAGCTGGGAATACAGAAAGAACCAATATGTAAAGAAATTAGTCTTGCAAATTTTGTAGCACTTTATCCACCTCAGTGGAGACACTAATGGCACTGGTAAGTAATTTATGAAGATTTAAATTTATTTCCAGATAGTATGAAGGGATGACAGAGGAGGGCAGGCATCACTTGAAGGAAAAGGTGGTGACCTGTGCTACCAGCCTGGCTGGGCTCTGAGAGCAGAGCAAGAAGAAGATGGTTTGGTTGTGTGTATGCTAAACAGGTGGCCCTGGACTGGAGGAGTCTGGGATCCCTCCTGCCAGGTCAGGACTTGCAGGGTTTAACCCCAAATGTGCTCACACCGAGCCAAGCTCAGCGTGACTGAGACCACAGAGCCACGTCTGTCACCGGGGAGAAACGACCTCAAACAGGAGTGGGAGGGGATGGAGCAGCACAACTTCTCCAGGGAGTGGATGCCACAGGTCTCACTGAGATATCCAGCCATGCAGAGAGGCCAAGAAAATGGTGGGGGGGGGATAATAAAGCAGTTGGTCAAATTGCTTCCCAGAACAGCAGCCTTGTTTATCCTAACTTGCAGCGCCAAGGAGGATAATGACCCAACACAGCGCCATTTATCCTCAGCTCCTTACAGGACAATGCAGGAAACCCATTTGATTAAAGAGGCAGCTCTGTACTTTATTGCTCTTGATTTCTTTCTTATTCATGAATCTCTGGGTAAATTCAATCTGTTCCCCAATATCATCAGAACAACCCCAGGAACACTGGAGAGCTGAAGCAGTGGTGTGATGGAGCAGAGAAAAAGCTTTAGCAGCCACAGCATTGTGCTGATAGAGACAGTATAAACATCCCCTGCCCAGCCTGAAGGGAGGAGAAGCACTGATGTTTCTGTTTATGAAATTAATAGGTCCAGAAAGTGCAGCATGCTGAGCCATCACACTATTAGCAGGAGCCCTGCTGGCAGCCCACTTAGGGAAGAAACACCAAAGCTGTGACAGCAGATTAGGTTGAGGAGTTAAGGGGGTTTGCTTTGGTTTTGTGAAGAGATGTAGGGAGAAGTCAGCAATCTGTTTCAATGATTGCTTCCTCCCCAGCTAAAAGTAACACCCAGCCCTCTGTGTGTGTCTGGTCAGTCAACAGCTCAGGCCAGGCATCCAGCAGAAAAAAGTGACACAGGTCCCTACCCACGGGGACAATGTGGGACCTGACTGGGGACAGCTTGGTGGCAGTGGGCAGACAAGTGGCTGTGTGGATAAGCAGCCACTTAATATTTAGTTCTCCAGCAGATTAGGCTAAAATTGTGATGTTCATATGCACTTCAGGGCACCTGCTGAGGTCTTTCTCATTGAGAATAATTGATCTCTTTATTAATGGGTTTCTCACAGTTATTACCAGAATTTGGGAGGTAGCAAAATATAAAATGCACGCACAGAACTGGTCACCAGATGTCACTGTCTCGTCATTCCAACATGGCCAAAAGTACACAGATCCATCATCAGGAAAGAAAACCATGTACAGACAAGAGCTAAGAGAAAACCTGGAATATGAAGAGATAGATTCCCTGTTAGTCATCAGAATTAGAAAACCGAGATGTCATGGTTTACTTTGTAACAGGTTTGTCACCTCTGTTATAATCACTGATTTATTACACTCATTCCCTGAGGGTTTTCCCTGGCATTGGCAGGTGTCACTGATTACCCTACAACTGTAGAAACTTAGGATGAGCAGTGGTCCTGTGAGGGCAAGCTCCCAGTGAAACCAGGCAGGTCTTTATGGTCAGGATTACAGTAACCACCTGGATTGCCTTTCCGAGGAGCTTCTTCCATTGCACATCTTTTAGGAAAATTTCAGGTTTGTGAGCATGTATATCTGGCAGAGACTTACATATTCACATAGAGATCTATGATAACAGCACTATCTTCCATGATAAAGTTAATATTTTATGGACTTGGAATGTTCTCATGCATAAAATCTTCTCCTGTGAAGATGGTACGTGGCCACAATACAATGAACTGCTGAAAACCCCCGTGCACAAACCGCCTCTTGCAGCCTGGGAGCTGTTCTAATTACAAATATTCAAACCACCAGAGGTATCTCACACACAGAATGAACAATGTAATGCCTCTTCACACGTGCTGTCAAAGGGCTGAGACAAAAGCCTCTGAAATCCATCAGGATGCAGGAGAGCCCGATGTGAGGAGCAGCCCAGCCCCAACCGGGCTAACGAGCCCTGTGCGTTCCCCCAGCGCTGCAAGGCCTGTGACAGCCCGATCCATCATTCCCTGGGAATGCCCTGCTCTCCCTCCCTGCCTTGCTCAGAGAAGCTGTGGCTCTGAGGGGAGCTGAGAATGCCTGAAGTGAAGCAGACGCTCGGCAGCTCGTGCTTGGGAACTCCCAGCTTGGCTTGGCACGAGGTCAGGCGAGCCCAAAGCTGCCAGAGGTTGGGCACTGCTGCCTTTCTCCAATCTCAGCTGCTTTAAAAACTGCTTTAGTCAGCTCTTACTGGAGTGATAGATACCTGTATGTCTGTAATTAACTCAGAGACAGATAGATAGGCTGGGACATCCAGTATGAGCTTGGCTACCTCGGCCTTGCCTTTTAATTTTACCTCCCTCTCATCTGGTTTATGCCTTCTCAATACAAAGGAAAAATTGATGCTGGATCAAAATCAATTTGGTACATTTTTATACAGAGCTGATATTGCTGATACTGGACTTTTATGATAATGCTATTACAAAATGTTGGACTTGATCATAGAATATCAGGACAAAAACCCAACGAAACATCCAAAAAGTGGTGTCCTGCTCATTGTTTAGAGTTCTGCCTAAAAAAATTAGATATTATAATTTTTAGCATAGCTAAGAACTGTTAATACTGGTCCTGTAAGCTTTCCTAGTGGTGCCCGTGTGCAGTGTTTGCTTATTTAGTCAACAGTTCCAGCTGAATCTTCTTAATAGGACAGACCATAGTCAAGTGCTTTTGCATGTTACTACAATTCAGAGAAGCTATGACTGACCCAGCACAGAAGATTTTTAAAAGGCTGGAACAGAGTGTTCTGGCCTGTAACAGTTACAGAAATACATGAAATTATTGGGGTTTTTTTTCATGACAATTTTACTTCCATTAAAGCTCTGGAAAAGCCATCAATACTTGCCAAATGAAAAAGGGTGAAATGCTTGAGAAAAATGCATTGAGCAACTGTGCAAATTGAGAGGGAAGAAAAACAACCAAGCTTTTCTGATCAAAATTTTACATTCAGATCTCGATTTCAATCAAGTTACAACCCCAGCATGACAGGCATTGTTCAATAATATAGCAAGTGACAGCTCCTGTCCCAAAGATACTCAGCTTATTAATATCATCTGATTTAGAAGATGCCTTAGTTACATTAAGCACGAAATTTGTCCCTGATGGAGCCAAGACCTTATGCACTGATTTTGAAGGAATGGAATTCTGTGCTGGTCTTTAGTTACACATTCTCTGGTGAATGCAAACTACTCATGGTGTAGCACTCAGAGTAATTTCAGATCACCTATCCTATTTTCCAGCAAAAACCAAAAAGGTGAAAATCAGCACTTGCAGGAGGATCCACGTGTGAAAACTGGATCCAATGTGTCCAATGTTTTCACTTGAAAAACCTCCCCCATTGATGAGAAATAAAACATACAGGGGAGGGGAGGGGAAGCATGTGATTCCTGGTGTCATTTAAAAGCACTTCTGAAGAGCATGGGCTAAAATATTATATTTTTTTCCTTAAAACCATTACAGGTTCTAAGAATTCAGTCAACATGCTCATTGCAATGACATAATTAAACCGCAGAATGAAATAATATAATTGTCATTTTCTGGCCATTGTTACATAATGAATGTTTTTATGGCAATTTCAGCTAACTCTGGATTTGGGTCATTTTATCAGGTTCTTGATTCCCACAGTCCCCCTCATGATTTGATCCAGAATACTTCAAAAAAAAAAAAAAAAAGAAGAATTCTGTCAAAGTCAGAGATGCTGTTTGTGGTTCCTTCTTTTAAAGATTTGAAAGGGGTTCCCTTTTGAAAGGGGTTCAGTAACAGCTTAAAAACTCAGAAAGAGTAAAGTGGATTTTTTTTTTTTTTTGAGAGGCATAAACAGCCAGCTTCAAGCTGATTAATAGGAATGTTCAGCTCAAAGTGATCCTTAATGAAGACGATAAGCCCCAGAAAATAACCATTTGCGGGCAATATATAACTTAACTTGAAACGGCAGCTCAATCACGGAGTCCCTGCCTCCCCCACACCACATTATGTGCTGTGCAGCTCAAGATCTGAAGCATGAAAGACACAGCCTAAGGAAGAGAAGGGGAAGGGGAAAAAAAGGAAACAAAATGTCTGTGAGTGTTTATTCTACCTCTCAAATACTGGTTCGGCTTGAGAAGCTTTCTGTCCTAGAGTTGCTTCATCCAGGAGATGCTCTGCAACTCCGTGTTTCCTTCTCCCTGTTTCCTCTCATCCCTGTGCTACACCCACCAAGCACTGGTGTATAACTCAGAACTTTAACCAACATGCAAAGGTATCTCTGTATCATCTCTGTAACTATCACTTACAGAAAATATCATAATCCAAGGTTACATGAAAATCTCATCTGTTCTCGTTTCACACACTACAGAATATTTTGATGTCAATATTTGCATTTTCCTTGTCAAGGAGAGCGAAATTGCAGACATGTCAACCAAGAAAAAGGTGTGCATTACAGAACATGTTACTAATGGGAGCTGAAAGCTGAACTCAGAGAATATTTATAAAGTGAGAATATTCTCATGCTGAGAGTGGCATAAATGATTCAAAATATTTCTCAGATATGATGGTAACATAATAATAATTATAGAAAGCAGTTTCCCGCATATACTCTAGTGAGATAATGCTAAGAAGTATCACACTTTGGCAATAAGAGCACCAAGTTAACTAAAGCAAATTCCGGTTTAGAGTGTGCAGATATTGGGAAGGAGGGGAGTTTCCTCTTCAAAAGCACCTGTGTGTCCAGAAGGTTGCAGGCATTCTCTTCTTCAAAGGAACTACAAAACCTTCCTCTAAATGCATTTTCAGTGCTGGTAAGGGAAAGTTTGTCCTGCAGCAGTGGGTGGTAAGTGCTTGTTTTTGACTGTAGACTAAAGGTGCTGCAATCCTCAGAGCACGAGACCTTCACAGTTACAACAAACTGATCAAGGGTAATGAGACAATTAATTTTGCACCTGCTATACCATGAATAGCAGACAAAATTCTACACTTTTTGTCTTAGGGAAGTGTATTATGACCCAAGACCAAGAACAGAGTAATTTGCATCTCTCAAGCCTGAGATGAACTTGAAGACAACAAAGTTTCTCATCAGAGCTACAAGACAGTAGTTTTTATTTTTTCCCAAAGCATTACCAAGCCTTAGGGCACGTGTGCAATGTCTGAAGCACTTGCTGAACTGACAGAGTGGTGTTCCTCAGTGGTTCATGGCTGAGCCCAAGGGTGTGCAGTGAACATTTTCCTTGCACTGGCCCCCGTGCAACCCTCCGAGCCCTCAGCCCACATTTGCTGCTGTAACTACAGTTTGAAAATACCAATACTGAAAGACTGCATTCTATAAAACCAACTGAATCAATACAACAGTTTTAATTTGGTTCTTATTGAATAACCATTCGATTTCATGGGTAGGGGAAGCCTTAAATTCTCGCTTCCTTCCCCCTTTTATTGCCTAATGTGACTATATTTGGTGGATGTTTATTTGTGAATGAACTTTTGGCCCTTGGCAAAGAACTGTATTCTTGTATTCAAAAGCATAACTTATTTGCAACTCTGATTTCTAAACACACCCAGAGAAGATGCCCTGGTAGTTGTTCTTTTATCTAAAGCACAATTCCAACCTGTTGAATGACATCATACAAATGACATCAGGGGGTTTCATGTTCAGCTCTAAATGGAATTCAGTCAAATCTGCCTGACCTCATTGTCAGTAACACACATTAAATCTGGGCTCTTATATTTAAGTGTTGCTTTCACTATCTCATCCATTATAGGCAGCTGCAAGTTATTTTAAAAGGGCATTAAAAGAGTAAGCTTTTAGATTTATATTTAAAAGAGAGCTCAGATGATGTAAAGATGTAACCTTTCTGTTTCATCCTGTGTTTGGTCAAACTGTACATCAGAGAACAGGTTAGTTCTCCCCATTACCTCCCCAGAGATCTGACAAACAGAAACATTCCTCCACCAACAAACAATTCCTCCATCAAGAAGTAATTTAACAAGTCTGATATGGAGACTCTCAGATTTCTTTGCCTTGGACTTGCCTACATTTACAGTCCATTTTGCCTTTTTACAGTTCAGTTTATACCACACAATGTACAATATAGGAGCTCTATGATCCCTTCCAATCCCTTCCTATGGGGGGGAAGGGAGGAAGAAAAGGGAACCCCCCAACTCAAAGCAAACATTCTCCTTGGAAAGTCCCCGGATTCTTTGGTTTTCTGATTGATTAAATGCCAATTGATTGATTAACACGCCAGGCTGAGTTCAGCAGAAGAAGACAGCACAGAGATAAGGCAAAAACTAAAGTATCCTATTCCACATTTTTAACTCCTGACAAAGTTGAGAGGCTGCTCTCAACCCTGACATTTATGAAAAGAAGGTTTACCCCACAGATACTGCATTTTTATGCAAACGGGATGCAGTTCAAGCTGAGTCTTTACTACACAGGGAGCAGCTGTAAGGATCTATACTCAGCACATTTTCTTGTTCCTTTCCTGGACTGTGAACAGTGTCTTAATTTATGCTAAACCAATCTTCCTGGAACCATTAATTCATCTCACTTTTCAGGTCCATGAACATTCGCTCCTCCTCCGGATTTGATATTCTGCTTTTTGTTTTCTTTCCAGCCTGCACATGAGGTAGAAACAAAGACTTTTGCATAGCAAGCAGCAAGAGGTTCCTTCAGGAAAGTTATCATTCAGTGTCTTTGTGTGATTCTCTTCAAATGTGAACACACTGACGTGTTTTTCCACAGATCTTCCTACCTTTTCTAGCATTTATTAGCTTACTTTTGAAGCAGAGGCATTCTATATGCTGGGAGCCAAAAAGTACATTAGTGAATTCATCTAAGAGAAGTGTGCTGTTAAATAATATGTAGACTAATTAATGTAAATGCAATGGTGGGAACATGCTGACATTGTTGAAGTTAATGATCCAGCTGCATTATCACTTCCAACACTGTAATATTGAGAAAACAAAAAAAACCCCTTGGTTTTCTGCACTCTGGCACAGCATTTTCACTGGGTAACCTGCAGAGGCAGTTGAACAGTCTTTCTGTGCTTCAGTAAAGACCACTGTGTGATTTTATCATGAATTTTGGGACAGCAGTTTGCCTTTACCTACAGCCTTGAGCAGTGAAACAGCTCCCATTTTTCCTATTGTCCATTTCAGCCTTTGCTGGCAGGGCTAACCTGCTTTTAACATTCTGTGTGATGAGTGAGGGGTCTCACTGGGGTGGTGAAGCCAGCCCCTGACCCATTTCCATGCCTCCATCCCCTCACATGTATGCAGCATCTGTTTGCTAGGAAAGGGATTTTAAATTTCTTCTGTTTGGGAGGTTGGAAGAGATGCTGAGGGAAACAATATTTAACCCACGACATTATGAAGACAGCCCTTCTGCAAGAGTGTCCTGGAATATCCAAAGAAACAGCTGCCTACTTTTTTCCCTAAGAGTATTCTATACATTGGAAACATCATTGATAGTTCTCAAGATGGGCAGCATAGAATGCACATTCCATATATTAGCTCTTTTTGATAACAGCAGAGGGGGGAAAAAAGCTCACATTCTGCCTGTTAGGCAAAATAGGGAGACGCATTTCAAGGTTTACCAAGGAGCTGTTATGTGGAATAAACGCTTGCCATTGGTGTATAATTACTTTCTGACTGAAACAGACAAGGTCTGAAGCTTGGGCACTTCTGTCCCTCTTGTCCCTGTGTGCGGCGGCGAAGGAGGCTTTTGAAAAGTCAGGAATTCGCACCAGCAACACACAATTGTCTCAAAGAAGATGAATAAATGAACATGGTGCTCTGAATGGCCTGCAGCCAGCAAGCAGCTTGGGGTTCACTTCAGCAGGAGCGTTTTTGCTGCTAATTTTCACGGCTCAAGACGAGGGGCAGCACTCGATAAGCGGTACGAGATCCCTCTGAAAACAACGCAACGTGACGCCCTCAGTTCGTATTTCACCAGTCAGAAATCACTCCCACCTTGTTTCAGCAGGGCTTTTTTGTCTGCAGCCCTGACTCACAGATGCACTGAGCCACCAAAGGGCTTTTTTTCACCGTGGAAATGCAGCGTGTGTGTTCCAGCCCTGTCTCGAGCCGTCCTGCCGCACGTTCCTTTTCTACCTAAGTGTGATTCATTTGACAGCTTTAAACTTTCCTCCCAGCTACGAGTCCTGCAAAAGGCACTGCTACTTAGAAAAGATAAAAATGGCAGGCATAGCTGGCCACCTTGCCTACAGACACACAGTCCCACGTTTCTCTGGAATCATGGATTGCCCTGGCTCGGTGAGAGATGTGTGGTAAGGCCCCAGGCAGACAGACAGACCTTTTCCTCTCCATGGCTTTTCCTCTGACCAGACAATTACTGTGAAGATTATAGTCTAGAGGGAGATTTTCTAGAGATCTCAGATACACTCTAAACTCCAAAACAACTGCACAGATTCTAAAAAAGTGCCCAGTGATGGAAAAGTACCAAATACAAGATAAAACGCTGCAATAAAACCACATTTTAGGAGAAAATAGAACAGTCAAACTGGTTTGGTTTTTTTTCCTTTTTCCCTTCCTGTAACTTTTGCTTTTACTGACAATGTGTGGCTGTTAAACAGACACAGGTCTGTTTGTGAGTGACCTTCACGGACAGCCCTGTTTTTTGTTTTTCAAAAACCACTGTCAGAAATGAAAGCATCAGGAGTGCACCTTATTCCATGCAATCCAGCCTTTCAACAGAGGGTAATTTTTTTTCAGAGAGATGGCAGATTTGAAGTTCCTGGCGAAGAAAACCTCCACCAATATTTGGAAATGCTGCTGTGTCATGCCCACTACTCATGGGCTGGCTGCAGAGAAGAAAATAATTTGACATGACCTGGAATATAAAGCCCAGCTGCTGGAGGGGTTTGGGAATACACAGGGCTCAGGATGGTGGATCTGCAGGTGGGATTTATATTTATACATCTTTTCAGCTGAAAGGTTAAAAAGAGAGAAAAAAAAAAGGAGAAACTTTTTATGCATTAGAAAATTCAGCTACACATCTGCATTATGCGTATGAACAGATGATAAATGGTAAATATATTCACCCTGGGGAATTACTCTACACAACAAAGCAAACACATGCCCTAATCTTCATTTCACGGAAGTCTCACAAAGATAGAGGAAAAAAACCACTGCATTTCTTCTACTGAAGCCATTGGTGGGGTTTCCAGTTGGAGGAGTTTTATGCTGCTCCGAGGACAGTGTCTACATAATTTCAGCACTGTAAGCTTCATGTAAGAGTCCTCTGTCCAGCTTCTCAGTTCACAGTTACCTACAGAAACCTGAACAACTGTGGATCTTACTGAAATGACCTCCCAAATCTTAACTGCCAAACCATCCTCCCTTTCTGAAGGTCACTGAAAAGTCTTTCCAGTGAGATGAGCGCAGGATTCAAAAGACCAGAAGGTTTTTTCATTTCAATTTGAAGTCTACAATGAAAGCCGTAAAATGATAGTTCTATTTTATTCCAGAAACAAGGGTTTATCACATTATTTGATGCTCCCAGTCGAGTGCATGTGCAAAGAATCTTTGGTTAACTACACGGCAGCTAATTGGAGGAGACCAGCACATCATGCCATTTCTCCAAGGATTTTTTTAAGCTGACCCTTTATTGCCTCTTTTCATCTCTTAAAAGCTAATGTCACTACAGCCCTGGCAGAGTGTCACCGTGTAATGCTTCTAGCACTCAGTAGCCTTTGGAAGAGCATTCCCATGGTAACACTTCAGATCCTGATGGCTACATCGTTTCAGCACAATAAGCTTAATATCAGATGCTGGAGCCATCTGTCCAGCTCCTCAATTAACATAGTTAGCTACTGAAACTTGAGCAATTACGGATATTATTGAAATCACATCGCAATCAAGGAACAAATCCACAACACAAAAGCAGGACAGAGGAAACCCTAAAGCCACACTGAAACGGAGCTAGTATGAGTGAAAAGAGATTCAGCCAGAACGAAATGCAATTAGAACTTAATCTGGCCCATAATATCTGTCTCAAGTCCTCATTTTGGCTGTGGAGCAGTTGGAATCCTGTTCTCATTAGGGTAAATGACCGCGTGGTGCAAGGAAACAGAAAACCAAGCTCAGCACTTGTCTCCTCTATAAATAAACTTCAGAAACACCTTGGGACTGAGATGAAAGCAGAGCAGCCTGAGGCTGGGCCATGAGAAGGAAAGATGCCTTTTTCTGCTGGGTTTGGACTTGAGGTAAATACCGTGCAGTCATCTGGATGTACTAAAAACCTGGCAGATGAAAGCACACGGAGCACAATCAAATCCCATAATCTGTGGCTGTGGGGCACAGATCACTGGGTTAAAGCAGGTAAACAAGGGCCCTGAAGGGGCAGCAAACAAGGCAGGCTCTCTCAGAAAGACCAAAAGCTGCACCACGTGGTGTGTGAGGGGCAGCACATCCAGGGAAGCTCAAAGACAAAATGCAGGACAGAATCTTGCAGGACAGGGCAGTGCTGAGGGGGCAGCAGTTGGCACACGGGGTCTGATGTGTCTGCAGGGCCAGACACTGCCAGCAGCACCCTGAGGACCAGGGCAAGGGGCTCACCTCACCTGCCTGTAAATGGGTACATTCAGAAGGCTTCAACTAGTTATCTACAACACCTTAGTAGTCCTTAGAGACACATAAGCATTTCTAAAGCATGACTTATATGCCACTTTGAACATTTACTGTAGAATAAGACAAATCATTCCCTATTTCTCTCCATGGGCTATAAAAGCACTCTGTATGCCCAGCTCAGCTAGAGATGTCTGTGCTGTGGATATCTAAATTAAAGCAGCAGAGTTCTACCGTGGAGTGCCCTAATAGCTGTGGTAAGAAAAAGAACTGTTTTCTTGGTTTATAGGGATACTGCAGCTGCCAAGATCTGCCCTGCTAAGTCCTTGCTAAAGCAGTAGCAAAAAGATGCTGTCAGAAACAGCAGCCTATTACCACACCCGAGCTCCACATTGCCTTCTTTCTGTTTGCAGAGAGAGAAATCCTGCTCCTAGTCGCAAAAAAGCTGTGTGAAACCCTGTGAAAACTGTATCAAACAATAAGTTTATGTCAAAAGACATGATGGTCAAACATGTCAGCAAAAGAAAGGCGAGGTACAAATGAATGCACTGGTAGCAGTTTGTTCCCTCACAGCAAGCACTGCTGCACAGCTTTTCATCTTTCAGTTTGTGCTGGTTTTGATATTTAAGTGTTACTGTCAGGCTTGAGTACTTCAGGTACTTCTATTTCTTGGATTGAATCCGTTAAGGGAAGCAGCAAAGCCCGGGAAGTCTCCCCATGCAGCTGTTTGGTTTTGCAGTCCCACATTCAGAGAGTCTCCTCCTGCAAGTGAAGAAGAGTTCACTTTGCATGAGGGCTGAATGGCCTCCCTTCCATCACCCTGGGCTGTTCACTCAGGTCACTTCTCAGTCTGCTGCACAAACAGCCTCCCCTGTTCCCATCAGTCCCTCTGTCCTGTAGCTGTTACGTCCCCTCCACCTGAGACACAAGCACATTAGTCACAAATACCGCTTGTGCTTAAAGGCACTGGCCATGAGAACTCCTTTCCACAGAAACTCAGAGCCTTGCCAGCCCTTGGCAGCTCCCTGCAGTCAGACATCAGTGCCTCGACTGCAGGCAACTCAGGTCCCTGCTTGCTTTTCCCCCCCAGGCTGAATTCCCATCCAGGAGGCAGAGAGATGGTGAGAAAAAGGCTGACTCCAACCCAGACTCTGTTGTTTGCATGGTTCTCCCCTAGATGTTTATCTGTTTATAGCGGCTATTCTATTACCTTAAGAAGAGCACATCATGGAGCAAATCCTGGTTTTCCTTAGAGGGATACAGGGGGTTTTGGTAACACAGCAAAGCTCCCTTATGTTCCTTACAGGGTCATGATGCTCTTTGCTGGTGTGTTTTTGCTGCAGATTATTAAGTCTGCTCCTCATTACAAGAGACATTTTTCTGGTTAGAGCTATTCACAGCACAACATTAATTTTCCCCTCATTTTGTGTGAATGTATTGATCTGACCACAACTACAACTCATGATGTGTTTTGCTGCTGCTGCATTCAGGTACTTGAAATAATATTGCCATGTAAAGCAGAGCTATTAACTGCAGCCTAACATCTACCAGCCAGTGGTGTGTGATAGCAAACCAGGGAACTATCCCAAAGGGAGAGCTCAAAACATGTAAATATAGTCTAGTGAGTCAAATAATGATAATTGTTCTCAATACCATTCAAAAGCAACATTCAGATTATGAAGTTAATTCTCTGTACTCACTCATCCATTGGGTTTCAGTTATTATAAAACTCAGCTATTACTGGGTTCTTTTTACAGCTTAACAGTAAATGAGCCATATGTGCCAGACTGACCCTTTGTCACATTGCATTTATGAACTCAAGCCTTAAAACAGTGCTCATTACATCTAAAATCCATTTAATGTTTATACAAGACTGTCCACCCTCTTGTAATCAGAGATAGTTCCCATCTTTTTAATCCTGTGTGTCATCAATATTGGGACTCTGCTATTAAAAAGTAGAACCCAGCTATTGCAGATCTTGCAGAAGTGACTTGGCTGGAGCCACTCTTCCTTTTTGTTGGCTGAAATTGCAATATTGGAGTACCTTTAACTCCTCCCAGCAGCACCAGCCACAGACGTTTCTAACTGAGAGAAACCATTTATAACAAAAACCTGACTCTGGTTTGGGTTCACCCTCCTGCTCACAGGATTAGCTTTGCCTCTGAGTGCTTTCTGTGATTGCATCTTTCCCAGGGAGAAAGCTCTGATGCTCCCTGAGGAGGCAGAAGGCCTGAGCTGCTGCATCCTCCAAATCTGTTACGATTCTCCTGGGTCTGGTGAGGCATGGATGGATGAATAACTAATACCCTGTCTTTTTAAACCCAAATACATTTATCAGGGAGTGGTTTTTTTATTGCCAGTGGTGTTGTTTGTTTGGTTTTTTAATAATCAATACATGGTTTAAATATTTTCCCTTGCGTTTTCCCTGAGTGGCAATCAAACAATCCACAACTGAAAACAACAAATTGTTAATCCTGTGAAGGTCCAGAACCTTCCAGGGCCACAACTGCTTAGTTACTTCTCAGCAGATTGTTATTAAATCAGACAAACATATGCATACATTACCCACTTCAGTGACCCAGTATAGCCTTAGGAACTGTACCATAAACCAGCATAAGCTTTATAATTCATTACCAAGTTGTCCACAGGATACCAGAGGGCAGAGCTCAGTTTGACTCTGCAACAATTTTGCATTTCTAAACTAGCTCCTTTGGTACTAATAAATTGTAGAAATCCTTTTATTTTGGTGTTGTTTCATAGCGCAAATTATACGTTAAAATTTTTTTTAAGATTGTTTTTAATGCTCCGATATTTTTGCAAGGTTTTGTGACTTCAGACGAAGCCTGTTGTAATTTGTTAAGTTTCCAGAGTATTTTGTGAAAATATTAACTTTAATTTTTAAAGAGGGCAAGTTAAAAAGTTTTCATGATGTTTAAAATTATTCATTTAGAAGTTTTGTGATTTGTAGACCTTAATCATAAAGTTAGAACTCTTGGGGTTGCCACTCCTACTCCAATATCTAACTTACGGAAACTGGAGAGGCAGAGACTGTTTCAGTACTAAACCATGACCTGAAAAATGATTTCATGCTACTCTACTGATACAACAGGGTGCAGCAAAAACGTTCTTTTTCATGCTCCCAACTGGACAGGGCCTTTAAGTGTGATGGCAAGTGTGAAAACCAGCAACCCACTGAAGGTGAGCAACTCCACAACGTAATTGGCCCTTCATGTACCTCCTCATATGATTAATATGCATTTCTATCTTGCACTCTCATCCCTTATCTACCCATATGATCCTTTTCTTGTTCATAACCTCCATATTTGGGCCAAAAGAAGGGGGGAAAGACCAAACTGAAAAAAGCAAAGCCATTATGAGCACGCTGAGGCCGCTGGCTCTGCATGTCAGGATCATCCAGCATATTCATCACCCCAGTAAAACTGCTGGTGTGGACAGAATGCTGTTACAGGAGAAGAGGTGTGTGAGCACCTGTTTGCATCCCAGAGAGCCAGGGGCCATAACCAGAAGATAAATAAGACCATTCCAAGTGTAATGCTGACTGTACTGTACCAAATTTGCTAATAAAACCCCTCCATGCCTGAAAGCCAGAGAGCCTGAGAAAACGTGCTTGCAAGAATTGCTGTGGTGTGAGCTGAGTTCTAACGGGTGTGCAGTCATGGGGTGAAAATGGCAAGGCAAAAGTTAACACCAGACCACACGAAGCCATTAGGAGCCCACTGAGCTGTGTGCAAAATGACAAAATAAGGGTGTCTAAATTCCCCTGCAAGTCTGATAGACTGTGTGCTGGAAGCAAAGAAATGAGATGAACAAGGGCTCATCTACATTAGAAAGTTTTACTGCTTTAATTAATCCAAAAACATAATTAAAGCTGTGAAATCTTTCTAGTGTGAATGCAATTTTACTGGTTAAATGAACAAGCTCTTGCAGCTCACTATGGTTCAGATATATCATTTACCCATCTGACTGTACCCTACTCTGGCATGTTTTAATATACCCAGTTTTCTTCTACAGACAGTCCTGGCTACCAATCTAAACTTCCTAGAGAAGTTTCATATCTCAGAATAGTGCTGAAATCGTACAAGTCTCTCAGCAGAATGAAAGAGAAAACAATTCACATTATTATTTATGATCTTCACAGTTGTGCCGAAGTTATGCAACTTGAAAGGGTCATTTCCTCTCACTCAACATATAAATATTCAGATTTTTTTTTTCCTGCTGAGCACTGGGGCACTAAGCAAAGCAATGAATGACTAAACAAAGCAGTCTCATTTTGAGACTAAAAGCATGACTGGCGTACACACAAAAGTCAGAGAGCATTTTACGTGGCTGGCAAATTTAGCAGAGACTCTTTCTGTTGCTTTGCATTCACAGTCCAACTGGTCTATTTCAAATCTCCATCCACAGCAGTTATACAATTACCCCTGCCTTTTCTCCTCTTGTCATCATCCTTTTAATTGTCTAGTTGGGATCACTGTATCAACACCTGCAGGATCTGAATGCCCGCAGAATTCGGAGACCCAGATGCCCAGAAGGACTCTTGGGCCTCCCTCTGACTGTGGCTGCAACTGCTTTTACTCAGTGTTTGCACAGCAGCTTCCCTGAGTGAAAACCCTGAGAGGAGTCTCAATGAAACAGCATCAGTCAGGACTCCCAGGTGACACTGAGGAAATAAAAAGGGATGTTGTTCGTGCACGTGCTCTGCATATTCAGAGGCTGGATGTCAGTTTGGACTCGGTACAGGAGCACCAGGGCTTGGCTGCCGAGGCAGAACACATAGGTTTCACCACTGTGATCCTGCAGACTTGTGGTTAACGGGAAGAAACTCTCAGATAACAGGCAAACTGAGTTTTCCATCTCTGATTAGGACTAGGTGACCTTCTCTCTCGTAGAACTGAATGCACAAGCGACGAGAACGTTTGGTATCTCCTCCCTCCTGAGACTGTGGTGTGTGGGGCCCTGCAAGATAAGAGCACTCAGCTGTCGTGTTCTGCTGGAAGAAAAGCAGCCTCCCTGCTGCTCAGGCAGCAAGCAGGATTGGCAGATGTCAGTCAGCTTCCACAAGACTGCAACGTGGCCAAGGAAGGTGGCACTTTTGCATTCATGTTCACGTGGGAAGATGGAAGCTGCCAGTACTCTGGAAGAACTCATCTGCACTTTACACAGTCTGGGTCTCACCCTCTCTGCACCAAAATTCAGTTCTAACTGATTTGCTTTTTACTGATGTAAGCAATTTCTAAAAAGTTCTCTCTATATATACGTATATCAATATATAGGCAAATAGTTGAACACACACACTCCTGTGGATGTGCTCTTGAATAAGGGAGGACAAAGTAATTCCTCTGTGAAGAGTCCCCCGCAATTTGTAACCAGTGACACGGTGTGTCACATGAACTGCTAAATTCTGAATGTCCCTAAGGAAATGCAAAGATATTTCGTCTGAGAAAACTTTATCAAGGCAGAAGGCATTCAACAGTCTGGGCAGGGTAATTTAAAGAATGAAGGACAAATAAGTTCTCACTTCTGATGTAATCTTGAAGACTCTTTATGCTGTTTTAATATGTATTGAGCTGTACTGAGAAGCTTAGAGCTTTTTGTTACAGCACAGTAGATTCAGAAATCAAAACTTATAAGCAGAATATAGAAAGAATCAATGGATACATGGCCACCAACAGTCATGAGACAGCAAAACACTACGGATTTGAGTAGCACCTTGACTGGAAACTGCTCTCCCCTCCAAAACAAAAAAAAAGGGAGATTAACAATAAAGTTCTTTTTCTAGAGAACATAGGTACTACAGAGATATTTAGTTCAAACCCATTAGAATTCCTCTCAATGCCTATTACTGAGTTACTAGAATTTTGGTTTGAAAAATTCAAAGGTATGTTCAATTTGACACACACTTTGTTTTGCAGCAATCTAAGTATTTCACTCTGAACGAAGAAAACAAGATATCGTTGAAACATGGGTTTGAAAAAATGGTGTCTCTGCTATTTTACAGCTTATTTCAACTTGATAGACGAGTTTTCCGACAAAAGCCAGCTCTATCAGGAATCTCTTTAACCTAGCTTTAATAAACTCTCTCAGAACAGTGACAAAACTGAAGCATATCCTGCATTGTGGCAGTTGTAACTCACCCAGAATTACTGGAGAGTGTAAATAGAATCTTTCTGTACCTACAGGCAGATGAGTCAAAATAGACAAAAATCTTCCTCAAAATTCATTCTCCCCTGTCCACCTCCCCTTGATTTCTCAATGCATTTCCCAGTGTAATACCCAAAACCTTTCCCCGAGGTTGGAATAGGTCCAATTTATTACCTTCGATTATTCCTTGCGCCTAAAAATGTGATTCAGCGAAGCAATTAAGTGTGATTAAAGAGAGTCATATTAGTGACCAACTTCAGTGGGGATGTGAGCAAATGCTGGATGTTGAGCATCCAATCCCTTACCCTGGGCCCAATTACAATGTCTCATCCCTGAGCAGGACTCTCCCTCAGCCTTCAGTAAGAGCCTCATTACTCGGCAAGGGCAAAGTTAATTGGCTTGTGGTTCCATTTTCGCAAAATGAAGGTTTTAAATAGCTCTGCTTTGCACATTGCAGAAAAACCAAGGTCTTTCAAAGGTTTTTGTGACTGTGCAAATGAAAGGAGAAGACAGAAGGAAAAGCCAGTCTGAGAAATGAGAGCTCAGGGTTTGAGGTTATGCTGTCTGGGATTCAGACCGGCTTCCTCAAGCACAGGCTGTCCACACCACCCTCCAATTTTCTACCAGTTTTGCCCAGATCTCTCTGGTTTTCACCAGAAATCCCATCCTTGAACAGAGATGTCTCTTGGAATGTAAACTTTCAGAATATATGTGTGTTCCCAGAGCTGAGAAACTAAAATACTCCCAATCAACCTTTCAGAATGAAGGCTGCAAGAAACACTGCAAGAGGGGACAGCTAAGCTGTAAATTAACACAGGGTGGTAAATAAGGATGGTATGAACTCAATTAAATGATATGTGGCACTGCCATAAATCAGCACACTCTGATTCAAGGAATGTAATCATTAGGATGAATCCTGGAATAATCCTGAAGTAGAACGTCTCTGTTTTACACACAGCTGGCTCCCCAAGTGACAGAAAACAAAATAATGACATCACTATATTCTATTAGTACATTAATATTGTCAAGCCCAGGAAGGAACTTGGGATAAAAACTGTCAGTTGCCAAAAATTAATTTTTTTCTCCTTGACTTCCCTGTAAATTGCAATTTAAAAATCCTGCTAATCTATATTGTTTAGTTTCTCTGTGGTTGTTGAATCATAATTGCCCCTCTAAAAGCTTCAATAAATAATTGAATTAGATACCAGAATTTCTTCCATGAGCCCCACAATTGGGCACATTTCCATCTTAACTATTACTGTCAAGATTGAGGGAGGTTATTGGTGTACTTGAAGGATGCAAGGCCACTAGGAGTGGATTTTTCTCATCTAACTAATCCTCCTCTGTAGTCAAAGAACAGAGATGGAGAGTGCCATCCCACAACACTTTCATCTGTCTCAGAAATCAGTTCACTCTCCAGTGTCAGCTCTTTCCCCAGATTTTGATTGTGGGAGTGAATGCATTTACATTAATGCATTATATGTCAAAATTGAAATATAATATGATAAAATATAATAATAACACATGATAGAAAATAAGCCTGGAAATGCCATCAAGCCACACAGTCTATCCTTTTTTCCCAAAGAAGCTTGAAACCTTTATTCCTTGACACAGGCTTTCCAAAAGAATTATTTAGAAAATGCCATGATTGAAACTCTACTTTCCTCCTAAACCATGTGGTCTCATTCTTCTCTTTAACTGACAAGCCGAGGCAGCTAAAGCAGCTAACACCATTTAATTGACTTAAGGCTGGCAATTCTCCAAAGCAACGGAGAAAAGCTGGGAAAAAAAACCCCAAACCCATCCCTCTTCCTTGCAGGCAAAGCTAAGGGACAAAATTCAGGCAGGATTTCTGATGTGTACACAGGGAAGGTAGGTGCCTCGTTATCTGAAAAGCACCGGTGAAATTTAATACGTTCATCCCTTAAAAACAACTCCAAGAATCCCGATCCAACAAGAACGAGCGCTGCCTGTTCTTTAAAGGAGCCATTTGTTATGACAATATTGATTGGGCATTAATTTAATCCATACACTTACGTTCAGCTGGCACTTGTTAAAGACCTGTTACCTGCTAAGCGTGAACGACAAGCACCGATGAGGTTTTCGAGGGAGTGTCACAGGCAGAGCTGCTGGGATAGCCCAGCCCTACATTGCCATGGAGAGGGTTCCAGACAGAAAGGGAAAGGCATGAAATGACTTTATCACAGCAGCTCAATAAAGCAGCGAGTTCTAATAAGCTTAAGAACTTGCTCGAGGAGAGTTTAAACAGGGAGGCAAGGTGGAATTGCACAGTGGAGGATAAATCACCTGTGCAATGTATTATAAAAATTGCTATTTGATATTAAACTCTCCCCATCCTTTAAACATTCCTCCCTCCTACAGCATCCTGTACTGCAGAATGTAGTTTTCTGTCCTACAGAGAAGTGAGTCTAAACTCCCTCCTGGTCTTTTTGGGGTTTGTTTGGATCCAATCTTACATGTTGACTTACTGAGATGGGGCCATTATGTTTTTCAAGCTGTTTCTTTTACTCAGCTCATGTGGTCCTTTCTGCAACACTGTTCTATAATGTCACGAGATTATGCATTGAACTGTTTTTAGGAGCAGTATGAACAAAGCATAAAGAAAACATAACTGGAATTTCAATCATTATTTAGCTGCTTTTCCACTTTGCCTTAACCCAAAACCCACAAATTTGCATTGGCCATAGCGGAAAAAGTGAAATAGTTTTAATAAATTATTCTGCAAGATATTAGATAGAGGTCAATTCCCAATTCTTTTGAACTTCATCACAGAACTCTCATTTAATTTGCTGGGAATAGAATTTGGCCCCCATCACTTATAAAATGGGATTAAACTTTTGGCTTCCTGCCCAGAGTCTGGAATGAAAGTACACCTACGAAAATCTGCAGAATCATAAAACAGAGCTTCCTAAAGAAGGGAAAGCCTTATATGTAGCTTTATTCATTTTTTTTCTTTTAGATCCTTAGATTGGCACCTTCAACATGAGCCAGCTGATGCTGTTATTCATAAATTAATTAAAATGCCTGAAGTCACAAGCAATTTCCTGAACTTGCCTTGAATCAGTGGGCTTTCCACATTTAAACATTTCTCAGCATGCATTTAAAATTGAAGAGTGAGTATGAGCAGCTATCATTTCTGTAAGACCATAGTAAAGGTCAAACATTTGTTAGATGGAAAGTGACATTAATACCTCCTGAATTCTTATTAGAGGAGGTCCATCATGGTATCATTTTCTTGGAGAGCAATAGGCCAGCTGTCAAATCTATCACCGTGTCTGACTCTATTTTCCTGCTCCCAAGACAGGACCAAAGAGAACAGAAGGAGGCCAAAGAAACAACATTTCTCAAAAGCACCAATTTGATGGTTTTAATTAAAGACACAAGTTCAAGCATATGGCAATGCATTACCTGCAAATCCTAGAGCTGATTCTTCATGCCACGCTGACGTAAAGAAATTGAGTTGGAATATAGGACTGCACAAGGCATTTGCATTCTTACCTAACTACCAAGCCAAGAGACATGAAATACTAGATTTCAGCTGGGACTGGCTTCTTACCCAAGAGAATCAAAGAATCATGGCATGGTATGTCCTGGCCTTGGACTCAAGCAGGTTACAGAGAGTTTTGCCCTCCACTCCTGAAGAGCTGAGTGTCAGTAACAGGGAGAAATGTGGCTCCGTTTCCCCTTCACATCACTAATTAGAGAGCAGGAGTGGTATGAGGGGCCAGGTACCTACAAATACTCTGCACACAGCTGAGTGCTTCTGCAGACCTGACATTTATCATTTGCATGATAAATACTCAGTAATTGCTGAGGAAAGGATCAGGTGTCAGTTAAATCACTGATACCAAAGGAATGATCTGTCCCCTCCAAGCCAGTCCTTGCCTAAATTTTTTACTCCTTTTGACAGCTGGGCATCTCAAAGCATCGTAATATTTGGTTAGTTGATTAGTATAGACTTATAAAAAAATACATTTACAATATGAGAAAAGCAATAACACGAAAAATGCAGTGAAAGGAAAGACATATTTTGCCTAATGTGGTCACGCTTCTGGTTTTAAATGTCAGTGAGGGCTAGCCAAGCTACTTGTGTTTTATGTATTTATGCATGTTGGTTTAAGAAGAACATAAAAGTATGTAAGTGGAAAATATATTATTTTAAATGCAGAAGGCAAGTCAAGTGAGGGGAAAAAAGAAAAGGAAGGAAGTTACTCCTGTGTTGCTCGTCATTAAGAAGTAACTGCACTTTTTTTTTTTCAAACCAGGCCAAGACACAGAAAATCTTACTAGAAAAAAATCCATTACTAAAAGAGAAAGGGGCAGGGAGGGAGAAAGAAAGCAGGCACCAAAATTTCTAAGAATCAATAAAGAATGAAAATACAGGGTAGCCAGGGCAAATCATGAATCTTTTCTATAAACTTCTGCAGTTTTATCCCCAGGATAATTCCATGATATGTGAGCCACAGGCACGAAAGTTATAAAATATGAAAGCAATGAAAATAGTCAGGATTCACAGAAATATAAACTCATGCCATTTAGCAGGGCTCTCTCTTCTATTATACTGTTTGGTAAACAGAAATACCTTGCCCAAAAATCACCTGTGCTCTGATGGCTTCAGTGGAACAACACTGATTTTTACCAAGAGAGACAGAGTCAGCTTTCCTGTCTTTAAAGGAACTGTAAAAAGCTCCTTCCTCTGAATTCCCACACCCAAATCCAGATCTAGGCACCGATTTTTTGCAGCTCAGATTCCATGACGAATACAGATAATTTTAGCAGCAAGTCTTTCAAATTCCTTTCTATAATTTCACAAAATATATGCTTTTGATTCACTGTCAGTGTGCAGTAAACACATCTCTTTGCAGCACCCAGACTCCAGAGTGTTGATAATGACAGATCTTACAAAGAACTTCCAAAAAACTGTCCTAAAAAGAGGAGTTAATTTCATTTGAAAAGTGAGGAAGAGACATAGTTTTGCCATTTGATAAAAAGAATTTTCCCCAAAATAGGACAATGTTGAACTGAGATGGGATAGGCCATTTTAAGTGATTTACAGTCATAGCTCACAGAAAATAAGCTGAACACACGATGACATAAATTACAGGAATGAAGGCAAGCTTTAATGAAATGAAAGAAAGTTCTGAAGATGCAGAGAAAAGTATTTCTGTATTATTTACATATGAAAATGTAGGAAATTCTTCATACTGGCCTAAAATACATTTCTCAGCGGTTCAGTTCCACAGATGGAGTCAACCTGATAGAAGATTGATAATATGGAACAATTAGCAAAGAAGAATAGACATTCCTAGCAGTGTAAATGTAATTGCAGAGAATCTCCTTCCCTGAAGAACTCTCTTTGCCAGTATC
>JAWWES010000037.1:13585138-13712198 GCA_035583135.1 Lophotriccus pileatus
AGCTCAGATTCCATGACGAATACAGATAATTTTAGCAGCAAGTCTTTCAAATTCCTTTCTATAATTTCACAAAATATGTGCTTTTGATTCACTGTCAATGTGCAGTAAACACAGCTCTTTGCAGCATCCAGACTCCAGAGTGTTGATAATGACAGATCTTACAAAGAACTTCCAAAAAACTGTGCTAAAAAGAGGGGTTAGGTTAATTTCATTTGAGAAGTGAGGAAGAGAAGTAGTTTCACCACTTGACAAAAAAAATTCTCCCCAAAATAGGACAATGTTGAACTGAGATGGGATAGGCCATTTTAAGTGATTTACAGTCATAACTCACAGAAAATAAGCTGAACACACGATGACATAAATTACAGGAATGAAGGCAAGCTTTAATGAAATGAAAAAAAGTTCTGAAGATGCAGAGAAAAGTATTTTCTGTATTATTTACATGTGAAAATGTAGGAAATTCTTCATACCGGCCTAAAATACGTTTCTCAGGGGTTCAGTTCCACAGGTGGAGTGAACTTGATAGAAGATAGATAATATGGAACAATTAGCAACGAAGAATAGACATTCCTAGCAGTGTAAATGTAATTGCAGAGAATCTCCTTCCCTGAAGAACTCTCTTTGCCAGTATCCACATATAACCCAAAAATACAAGTAATCATTTTTTTTAGCTGTTGGGTGTCTCAGGTTTGGCATCCTCCAGGTTTTATCCAGTGCTGTCAAAAAACTTCTGGTACATACTAATATTATGGATTTAGGAAGAGTTTTCCCTGGTTTTAGCTGCCTCCTAAAAGACTGTAGAGGACTGTATCACGTACTTAAAAATCCATTATTAATACCATATTAGCATTTTGAGTCTCTAAGGAGGTAGATGTTGTTGCAGGTTACCCACAAAGAACCTACTTTCAGTAATGAGGAGCGGAACTCTGACATCTGTCAACCGAGTAAATTCCACTGTTTTGTAAATATTGATCAAACAATCATGGCTAATGATACAACTCTAAGTGAATTAGACAAATGTTCCCACACGGCCATCAATTTAATTTCCCAGACTAAATTAGCTTCTTTTGTAAAGCAAAACCCTTTTAAGGAAGATAAATTGTTCGGTGACATCAACGTCCATTTCAATTATGGCTTTATTCTGGCAGAGGCTGCTCTGCATGACACACCTGCTGTTCACCTGCTTGTGCTGTGGGAAAACACGGTGGGAACCACGTGAGACTAACCTGGAACATCTATTTCCCACTTCCCTAAAATATGGGATAGCTGATGCAAGTGATACCCAAGCAAGTAATTACATTTTTTTCTGTCCCAGCTGACACAACCACCCGAGCTGAAATCACCATTCTTGGAAAATACACTGATTTAATTCACCTTAGCACGACTGTGTCTCAGAACTGGGCTGGAGATAAGAGCTGCCAGATGAGCACGAGCTGGGTGGAGATGGGAGGGGAGGGGGACAGAACAGACCAAAAGGATTTTTGCAAATGGGCAGAGAACACTTAAAACTAGACTAATTACCTCTCAGGAGTAATTCATGCATCACTCTCCAGCCGAGACAAAACTGCTTGAGGTTCAGCTCAACCGGCCTCAATAAAGCAAGAAGGGAGGGGCAGGGGAGGATTTAAGTTGACATCATTACATTTTTAACACGATTTTGTGACCAAAAAAATAGCTATTAACTCTCTTTCTCTCAAATCTTTTCCTTGATACATCCTAGTTGCTTTTAGGGGACGGAAAAGAAAACCTGAGTAGGTAGTTGTTCAAAATTGTAAGTACTTTTGCCCTCCCAAGAAAGACAGCTGATGTTTAAATGGTCTTGTCTCACACAAGGAAAGAAAAAGCTTTATCACTGCTCTGTGCATTTATGGGCTGCCCAGCAGAACCAGAGCACAGCATGAGCCTCAGAGCCCTGCTGGTACATTATGCAAAAGCAGACAGTAAAAAAGGAAGAGGTTATAGAGGCAATTTACATGTTGCATTTAGAGGTTAATAAAGCTCTTTTTTGAAGAGAGGGTCAGTTTTTTAGGATATTCAGGTGGCTAACTCAATTGGAGTAAAATGCCTAAATGCCTTTAAATCTCCCTTGGGGTGCTCGTTGTGGCAATTTAGTTTCAAGAACTGTGATGTTATCAGAACTATGAAGCAAGTCATATTTAGATCATGAGAAAAGAAACTGTGTTTCTTTTTCTCTATTTGATTTGTGTCTTTCTGCATGTTTGACCCCATTTTGAAAGAAACAACTCAAGGATCTATTTGAATAAATGAGAAGAGAGTTTGCTGTATAATAACAGGGCACTCTGCAGAACAAAATATTTTGGGAATTTGGTTGGGGGCTGCAAGCACATCACGGATCAGAGCTGCTTGAAAGATCTCCCATACCTTAAACCAATGCTCTTCCCTAACAGATGTCATCACTATCACACAGTCTTGCATAAGGAAACCCACCTCTTCCCTAAAAATATCTGACCTGACGAGCCTTGGACAACACTGTTATCCTGGTCTGATGTTGCAGGGAAAGCATTTCTGGCTGTCCTACCCTGCAGGAACCTGGTTCTAATCTCTGTGTGGTCTGTATGTGCCAGTACAGAGGATCAGAGAACATCCTGAGCTGTAAGGAATCCCCAAGGAACATCAAATTCCACCTGCTGGCCCTGCACAGAACCACCCCAAGAATCAAACTGAGAGCCTTGTCCAAACACCCCACATCCCTTCCCCTGCCAGCCCGCTGATGACTGTAAATACAACATCATTTTTGACACTGCAACCCAGCTACCCCCTTGGAGTGATCAAGAATTATTTTTTGAGCAAGAAATCCCTCATTTGCTGTCATCTCTGAGCTGAGGGCATGTCATGTGTCACCTCAGTCCGTGGTTGCTCTGTTTGCAGCTCATCCTTGTGTCGTTCCCGGGCAAATCATGTAACATGCAACATGTCTGCTCTGCACTTCTATTTACTACAGATGTCTCCATCAAATTTGCAGTGTTGTAAGAAAAAACCTACCAAAAGTTCTAAAGAGTTACTGTGAATAATTGATGGCCACCCCAGGGCTGGCCGGAAAATGGAACATCTCCTCCACGACTCGCTCCAATATTTATTTTCGCTCTGAATCCAAATGAAAGCCTATGAATCAAAATGAATTGTACAAATTCATGTAAACATTTCCTTCCAATAAACATGATCCTATGAATCATTTAAATGAAAGTATTTCCAGGTAAAGATAGATCTTTTTCTAAACACTTGTTATCTGGGAAACAGGTGATGACGGGAAGGCTGATTTATGCTCACACAATCAGATCATTGAGAGCTGGATGAAACAGTTACTTCTCCAGAGTGCCAGTCTCAGAACCAATTATTTAAATGAAAATTATGCCCTGTGTGGCTTTTAAAAGGTTTATTTTTCATTTCTGCCAGGTATCATTGCAGAAACACCTCTCCCTCTCTGCCTGCCTGTACACATCACACACAGACCATGCATTCCCCAGTCAATCAATGCTACTCCTTAACCAATTAAAAATTTTGGACATACAATACTGGTGGTGGTTTTCTTTAATGAAGAAATTTATCTTCAGGCAATATTTTTTTTTCTTTCCAGTGTTTTATACCTCCAATCCAGATGTGGGGACTTCTTTATACCTCTAAAATGGAGATGCTGCTGGATGTTCCTGATGACATTGCTAGACACCAGTTTAATATTTAACCTGGGTGAAGGATTATTTAATAGTCGGTATAAGGTACAGGCAGTACCTTATACTGGTGTACAGGCAGATGTTCTGTTTTGGATGGCCTCTGGGTTCTATTATTGTTTGGGGTTTTTTCCTCTGAACTGGGTCAATATCTGCCTCATTAAATGTCTACTGAGATTTGACCCATTATTCTGAACAGTCTTTTAAGACCTCTCAAGAGAGGGATGAAAGCAATCCAAATTGCTGGTTTGGTTGGGTGTTTTTTTTTAGGCTGCCTGAATCATCTGAACAGTTCTCTGAATAATCAGGAACAATTAAGTCTCACAGCATGAAAAGCCCACAGGAAAAGGCAGGCAGGGGGGTTCAAAAGATGGAGCTGGGATAGGGATGGTCAAACTTCTGCTGTTCTGGCCAGGCCCAACATGGAAAAGGGGGCATAAAAGAACACACTGATGCATTTTTCTATGTGTAGATATAGGCAAGAACTCTAAAGTCTCTTTATAAAGTTGTCACAGCACTTTCATTCCTCACAGTACAAGGAATATGTGAGAAACAGCAGCCTAGTCTTTGCCACAGCCCAACTTTGATCAAAACCAAACAAACACACTCTTAAATACCCTTAATTCTGAGAATTGAATGCTGCAGTTCATATACTTAGTTTCATCAGTGAATAACAGGCTAAAGAGCAGATTTTAAAGGGGTAATTTTCTTTGATTAATTCAATTGTCAAAAGTAAATAAAAATAACTGAAGAAATTGAAAAGGAAAGATAACACCACTCATTTGTTAACATTGCAGTTTCCTCTCCTGAGGCCTCTGCCACCACCTGTTGGGTAGATTATATATCTGAGTTTATCCAAACTTTCTGACATCCATAAATTCATCACTAAAAACAATTCTGTATCTTATAGAATGTCCTTTGTGGGATTTTTTTACCACTGACTCCATTGAACATCGAGAAAACAATTCTGAGTGCTTTTGTTCAGCAGACATGGGCAAACATCACTTTCTAAATTCCACTGTGATATTTGCAAGAAAACATATCTGCACTCTCAGGAATGAAGCCTCATGTCCTGAGACAGGTAGATAGATGCAGAGGTAAACAAGAAATCTGAGTCACTGAGGAACAGAAAAAACTATTCAATACCAAGGAAAGTCTCTATTTGCGGGACAATGAAATGCTGGTTTGAGATATGTAAAATAATACAGGAATAAATTCTCAGGGCTTTTGTTTAGAATATTAAGCCTAGAAGATTCAAGATCCAATTCAGTGTCTTACAGGTATTTGTTTCACTGTCATAAAGCAAAATTTTCCATATAGCCTTTCTCCTTTTTTATGAACAAACATTTCATTGTTTCGGTGCCAGGTTCAATTCTAGTGTAAATTCAAATAACATCAGCTGGGTGAGTCAGCAGCAGCCAAATGAAGGAAGATTCTTCTACCAGACACTCCTTTCCCCAGAGACAATGCAATAACCAACAGCCCCTTCTGACTGCAGACATTTTATTATCTGATTGAACCTGGAAAAACATAGATGGATGCCTCGCCAGTATGCTAAAACAAAACTGGAAATCATTGTTCATCCTAATTATTTTTTTCTCGAATGTATCAAAGTCTTGTCTCTCAGTCTTCAAAGGCCCCTTCTAAAAACTGAAACAGCTTTAGTTCCAGCTCCTGCCTTTCCCACAGGCTACTGCTAAGCTTACTGGAATCAGAGCTTAAACTGCATAACTGCTGAGAGCTGGCTTAGCAACAGACATTCATTTCAGAGATGCTTTTGTGTTAATTAGTATTTAGAATTAATTCTAAACGCTATTAAATACTGCACCGCTACTGGTTTCGTGGATGTCCCTGAGAATTATGCTCATGGCTGTGGGTATTTTATAACAGAAAAGGTGGAGTGACATCAATGCTTTGTGGGGGCAGTTGTGACTGTGCACAAAAGAGCATTTCTAAATACACAAAACGTGTATCATTGAATAACTTTGGCACTGATGGAGACGCGACATTTTCAGAACTTGGATACGGATCCAGCTCACGGTTTCACAGCTGGCCTAAATTGCTGTAATGGACCAAATGAAAACTCCTTGTCCAAACATCTGCGGCTCCTCAAAACACGACCTGGTGAACCACAACCCATTCAGCAGGTCAGGCAGAATCACAAGCACTGAATGTCTGAGTCTGCAGAGACCGAGATGTTATTTCGTTCTCGGAAACAGATGACTAAAAATATTTTCACAGCAGCTAATTGAGTAAGAGCACGGAGTGATTGATATGAGCAACTTCAATTTTACAAAAGCATAAGGAAAATTACTGAGAAGCTCTGCTGTGGTAGCAAAAATAAAACTCCATATACTGGTGTGAATAATTAAAGAAATTCAGTGTTGGCAGAGATACAACGTTTACATAAGATGTGAAGGGGGAAGAAAGGGTGGGACCAAGGTCAAAGAAAATATGGACTGTCTCACATCTTATTTGATCTTTGTCTATAGTTGAAAGCAAGTGTAAGATATTTTAATTTTGTTTCACTTCTTCAGTAGAAACCCAAAGAAACCAAAGCCTAAAAGCAATAGAGAGTACCTGGGGAATTTATCTGAATCCTGTTCTATGAATCTGTTGAAAGAGAAAAAGAAAAAAGAAAAAAATCTCAACAGATAGAGCAGAATGGCAGATCTCACCCTGAGCGAGCTATTCCAGAAGGGAAACCCAAATGTGCTTCATAAAAAGTCCATCTGGGTTGAGGACAAGGGGTCTGCATAAGGCCTAGCCAAGGAGGAGAATTTGAAATAGGACAAAGAAATGAAGGAAAAAATGTCTCCTGACAAATTAATCTGGCAGAATTGTTCAACTTTGTGAGATTTTTGTTCATCATGAGTAACAAAAAGTACATAGCACTGAGTTTAGAAGGATCCTGGGATTTGGGAATGTGGAACATCCAGACTGGCTAGAACAACCATCAAGGTCTGCAGTGGAAAAAGGGTAGCAACAATTAAGAAATCATAGCTGTATATTGTTTTTTGGTGCTACAACGTATTTCATTGACTTAGTGAAACAATTCTAGTGGCAGATGCTGCACTTGCCTCTAAAAAATATTAAAAATGCCACCACCCTCATTAAGAAAAGTTCAGGATCAAATGACGTATCACTTTATAGCAACATCTGTTTTGGGGAGGAGCTGGGGGAGTGATGGAGGGGCAAAATAAGAGAGCTGCATTGCATATATGCAATAAATTTCTGCTTGCGAAAGCAATTTATAGAGTCACTGGGAAAGCCAGAGCAGCAATGAATGTCACTGTATGAAGTATCACTCCAAGGTGACACCAAATGATTTGCAAGTTCAGTGTTCTGAAGAACTCTGCATTCTACAGCCCAATTCCCTTAAAGCAGGTTCCTGAAAATGTAACTTTTCAGGGGGTGTCTGCTCTAGGTCAGTCCCAGTTGGAAGGTGTTTGGCAAAATCTATCCCCTCCCTTCTCCCTTTAAACCAAACCAATGACAGTAATTCCAGCAGAAGCAATTGGCCACACTTCCTGGCAGATTTCCCAGATGAACAAGGATGAGATTACCAGAGACATCTACAAATTCATGGATTTATATCCCATTAAAAACAAATGGGCTTTGGCTGTCCAAATTCCTTTCTAAAGATGTTTGTGTCTTTAGATGTGTTTTCTGCTTTACAGTCGGGAGTGTTCCCAGCAGTCCCCACACTTGTCCATTGTGGCATGGACATGAATTAGGATAAGCAGCTCCCAGGGAACTGAAAGCCATGGATTTAAACTCTCAACAGAACGGCCACTTGAGCCTGAATTTCACAGCTTTCATGTGCCACAAAATACTGTAAAAATCAGCATCAATGAAAGCAAGCACGATGTTTAATTCAGAGAGAATACTGATCTGGATATTTTCCTTGCTAACATCATGGCCAAGCTTTCCTATTTTACTGCAAATCAACTCTTCCATTTTCCAGATATTTCCTAAACTGAGCAAGTTCCAATGTCCTGCAAAATAAAAAAATATTACCTGCTGAAATGTTTTTAAACAGTTTATCTCACTAAGCGTAGTTTTGGTACTATTGGGCACTGTCAGATCGTCAGGTCTGCTTCTGCAGAGGAGAGCTCCAGTGCTTGAGCAAGGGCTCAGGAGCCCATGTGTCTCAGGAACTCCTATCCACAAAAGGGAACCTTTCTGATTCAGTTCAAAAAGAAATACAATGCAAACTCTTTGCTGCAAGCTTTTTTATCTCACCAGAGCAGACTGCAGAGTGAGGTCACAGTGACTCCTCACCAGAGGCAGAACTTGGCTGTAAAAGGACATGAACATTTTGTTCACGTTTTTATAGATTGATACCAACTAAAAACTCTGGACTTTGTCTCATTCTTTCTGTTCTGCTTTTTTTAAAACTGCAATTTCTTCAGAGAACAAGGGAAAAACACACGTAACTTCAGCTTAGTTGAGGGACACTCTTCTTTCTCCACCTGCAGCCCTCGGGCCTGTCTGGGGTTTTCTTTTCTTTATCCACCAAAGGATGGGGCTGAGGATGACTTTTTCCAGGCTTCCCCCCATCCCAGACAGTGCCTGGTGATCCATCTGCAGCCAACCTCATTGCCTCAGATGCAGGTCCCAAGGGTTGTGTAACAGATGGTTTGGATGAGCCTGGACTGCATTTGGAGCAAATGAGCTCTACTGAATAGATTCTAGCAGACAACAATTTGCTCTTAATTTTAAGAAAACCTTCTGGCTTTCATCTGAAAGTTTCAGGTATTAAATCAGTGAAAACAATGACATTCATAAACTCATGAGAATCTTAATGTGAGAGCCTTAATACAGTAGTTAAGCTATCTAGTCACCTTTTCATCTGGTTTTGAAATGACAAAAAGAGTTGGCCTTTTTCCCCTGGGGTTGAAATAATGTGTGCCTCTACCTCACATAAATAAGGGAGAGAAGAAAGTGTTAGGAAGAGAACAGCTCCTAAAAACCGTGAGCACATCATCCCCAGCAGTTCTCCTGAGCTTTTTCGAGCTGAAAACATGCGAGATTTTTTCCTCCTGCAGAGCTGGAAGTTTGTTCCTCCCAGGAAAGGAGGGATGGGGCCATCAGTCTCTGAGCTGCCAGATAATCCTCACAGCAGCATTAGTTGCAATGTCACCTCTCTGCCTTCGGTGAGGCGTCACAGGAATGAAAAATGGGGAAAAGCAGCGTTCTGCAGCTGCAGGGGGAAGAGTAAAGGAGGAGATCTTAAATCAAGAGTCAGCTCTGGAAACTCAGGCAATGGCTGTCAGCTCACCTGACAGGGGAATTAAGAGCCTGCAGGGCTGTCTGCTGCTTAATGCCACAACATGGGCCCAAAAGCAAAACCACAGGAAAGATGAATTCAGTGTGTCATTTATTCATAGCATTTTGTGAATGAAGAATACGAAAATGATAGGAATTAAATTAATCCTAGAAACTGAGGGAATTGGGAGAACATCGCTGGTGTTTCTAGTTCAGCAATAAAGTTGCTTTGGTCTTGAACAAGGCTCTGTGCCTCAGTTTCTCATTTGGGAAATAGGAATGGCACGCCAGGATGCTCTTTGCACACCTTGCCAGTGTGGGACCCACATTGTTCAATCTGAAAGCTATTTGGAGTCACTACTGCAGAACCATCTGGAGAGCAGAGATGGTTGCATTGCATCTGAAATTGGGGTTGTAGATCTGTAGGGAGAAGGCACAGCCCAGCACCTTTTGCTGGGGAGAAACCCCAGAGAGTGGCTCCAGGAGGGGACATCACTGAAATAAAAACAGAGACACAAATCAGACAGGCCAGGGTATGTGCTCTTGTGGTCTGCTATTTTGTTCTGGAAAGCAGCCAGAGAAAAGCAGCTTCCTGAGATCCAAACTCCAGGCACAACTGATTGCAAACCTCTGAGAATTTGGCTAATTGATCATCTGAAAACTGACTCTGAGCAATTTGAAAATGTGCACCTGTGCAATGCACAGCACAACGGGGCATTGGTACCTAATAGAAGCAGCAGAAACAAAAAGGATTTGTAGGAATTTCACTCTTTCAGAAAATGCATTCATCACCACTGGGGTAAAGTGAGAGAAAGGAGATGTTTGTGTGAGCTTGAAAAGAGGTGTCAAGCAAAGCATTTTCCACTTCAGAAAATGAAGTTTATATGTTGGACTATTGTCTCAACTACAAGAAAACTGCATCTCAGGTTCTCATTTAGGTACCTTAAGTAGTGTCTTGGTGGGAGAAAAAAAAAAAATCAATGCTAATTGCATATGTTTTCAAAAAGACTCTAAATTACCCTATTAAAATAAAGATATGCCTCAGGAAACAGCTCCTGTCGTGCATATTAATAGAGGAAGAGACTCCTTTGTGTTTATTATTTCCTTTTTCTCTGTGTGTTTCCTGGTGAAATCTCTGGCTGCTTGTACAAGATGACCATATGCTCTTGTCCTGTCAGACTGCCTGAAAATCAAAAAAAAAAGAAGAGGAAAAGGGCAAAAACCCTCATTAAGATGAATTAATAACGAAAATCAGGCCTCACAGGTGATACACATCCTTGCCAGCATTCCTGAAGGCAAAGGGAATGAGCCAGTTTTTAATGCATGGTCTGGTGACAGAGCAAAGGAAACCCAGATGAAAAGAGGTTCTAGCCAAGAGCTTCAGCCTAAGACTTGACAAGAGGGGTTGCTAGAGAGCTGCTTCTGGGACAGCCCCACCAGCACTGTAAAGGATATTAGCAGGTTCTTTGTTTTTAATAGAGGAAATAATTCTTCAGTATCACCCGGGATTTGAGTTAGAAGCTCAAATTAGGAAGGCAGAGACCTCATTAATGAAACAAACCCAAGCTTTAGAGCAGCTGTGTGTCCTAGGCAGTTCTGTACATATGTGTTTTGCTGCATTAGCTGTCTTCTCCCTTGGCAGTGACCAGTGATTGTAGATACAACACAGGTATCCCCAAAGGCAGTGGGAAATCAAGGAGGAATTGTTAATCAAACACTCTTGTAACATCTGCCACAGCATTGTACAACTGTACTTTGTGTAAACAGCCAGTGCTCCTGATCCTCACCTTCTTTTAGCAACAGCTCACACCTCTCTTTTTCCTTACCCACATGACCAAAGTGAATTTCCTCTGAGCTCTCTGAAACTCACTCTGCCACTTCTTGAGAGGACACAAAGAAATTCAACAGCCATGTGTAAGAATCAAAACCTGAATATACATATAAATCCAAATTCTGCATCTAACTACCTTTACAGCTCTAGGACTCACTTAAAGTGAAATTTAGGGCACAAGAACCCTTATATAACCCTCTTCTCTTTCTCATTTGTAATGGAAACAGGTATTCTGTTCAATGAGCATGTGAGGAAAAATTATAGAGCTGTAAACTGCTGGAGATAATAAAAGCCATTCCTACAAACTGATTTTTGCTGAAATCCAGCAAAGAAATAGCAAATATATATTAAAGATGGTCCAACAACAAATGCAAGCCTGTGCACAGAATCAGCTGCTGTTTGTGGCTATAAAATATTTGGTGCTCCTTTAACCGAACTGGGGAGGTTCATTAAATTTCTCAGTATTTCTCTTCTCAGTAGAAGAGAAATAGTCAGTGTAAAAGCTATGCTCTAAGTGGCATAAATCTGAGTTTTTCAGAACAAAGACTTGACATGTCTTTATGCCTTCCTTGCCTCTCTTTCTCCAACAGAAAGAGCATTTTCTTCTCTAAGTTTCTGTAACCCACAGTGAACATCTCCAGACCACCATTAACAGCACCATTTGGAAACACTGAACAAAAGCTCCACTTGACTCAGTCTATGCCTTAAATTTCCCCCAAAACAGGACTCATTCCCAAAGGTGCAACCACAAGCATTTGATCAGAACACAATCAGCAGTCACAAAGACCCACACCCAGCTGAGGAGACATCAACATCCATAATGCTCACACCTTTGAGATTGTACTAGTTCTTACTTAAGCAAAGGAAGGCAGCACCCAAATTCCTGCAGTTATTTGTCATGAAATCATGTGCCATGTTTCAGGTAAATGAAATTCAAAGCAAGCAGACAGAGAATGGCAAGAAGGCAACATCAACTGAATGTGTGGCTGCAAGCCAAGTGTCTGACATGGACTCTTGTCTTCTGAAGCCTTGCCTGAAACCAACTAAATTGTGCAGGACACTTTGTTTAATTTTAGAAAAGCTCTTCAATGTCATTAGGAAACAAAGGCAGTGACTGTGATGGTGTTCTATGTATTGTGCTTTTTTTTTTATCTCAAGAGGCTTTACGAGGATCAAAGTGCCTGTGAGCAATGGGGGCCAGGAATAAACATCACACAGAAACTCAAATTAGAGAAACCAAAGAAGATGAAAGAGTTGGGCTGGAGGCTGGTGCTGTGCAGGGCTCCCTGTAGGAGGCCCAGCTTCTGTTGGTGACAGGGGATGGTCTCCATCCCCTCCAGCTCACCTTGGAGAAGAGCAAGAGCTGGAAAAGAATCACGTGCTTTTCAATGAAGAGCTGTGTCAATTAAAATAAACTTCCTCATGTGAAAAATTCAGATGGAATATGTCTTCCCATTTCCCTTGAAGTCTAAAGATTTTAAAGGAGAAATAATTAGATAAAATAAGCTAGTCTGCAAGTGAAAGGAACAACTGAAAATTAAACATCTCCCTATAGAAAGGGATACTAAAATCATATTGGAAAGTTAATAGATTTTTGGGGAAAATGAAAGCTGTGTGGCCAGAAATGAGCAAAGTACATCGACTTGTATCCAAAAAATTGCTAATAATCAAAATGACATTGAGAAATTAGAGCAGTGGAAAGAGAGCACATAACAAGCAATTTAAAATGTAAATTCCCTGCAAATGCAAGAAAACCCTGCAGATACTCCAAAGGCAATCAGAGAGCAAATTCAAAATTACAAAAGCAAGACGAGAGAACCTCATACGTTCAAAATACCCTTATGAAGTCATGAATACTGCTGCATGCCATTCTAATATTTCTCAATTTCTGATCTCAAAATAGACATGCAGCCTGTGGCAAAACGGGGTCAAGTTTTGTGCCCTATAGCCAAAAGGTCTGGAGTGCAGCTCTACAGTTTTTATTCCAGGGCATTTATTCCAGTGCCTCCCTCTTACCCACACATGACCTGACCAGGTCAGTCCACAAACTTTGCTGTTTGAAACAAGATAAGGCTCCTAGGAACTGAGATTCCTAAATATTAGATGAGATCATGCCGGGATCCATCTAATTACTCTTTGCTAGTGTTCCAGCACACCTAACAGCGTTTCTCACTTTCCTGCAACCCTGCTCAGGAGGGGAGCTCTGTTTTTCCTGTGGAAAGTGCAGTGTATCCATGCTGCAGTCACAGCAAGAGACTGTTGCACATACATCTGAGCTGATGTGGGAACTGGTGACAGTTAATCTGCAGTAGGATGTCAACTGCACACATTAAACATCCAAGTATTTACGAGATAAATCCGGTCCCTCCAAACTAATTCCGTTCCAATACGTTGCACTGAACAGCTCTGTAAGTGTGAAATGAACACTTGCACAGAAGCACCAAGGATTAGGAAGATGTGGTTCCTACCCCTGTCCCAGCCCTGGTGCTGCTGCCCAAATTGCTCAGCAGCTTCGTAGCTCCTCTGCAAGACCAAGAGTGGAGGTTCATTGTCCTCATCAGTGGAAAGGGACCCATCCAGCTTCACTGGGCTCCCTCAGCCACCAGGCTACAAAAGCCCTGGGATGCCCTCCAGACCTCACCCTGCAGCCAAGGGCACCAGGGGGAGCACCTGGGACAGCAAGCAAGCCAAGAGGATTGTGTCCCTACAGGTGAGGCACAAAGGGAGACCAGGAGGACTGTCTCATGTGGCTGGTTATGGCTTTTGGTGCTCTTGGGTCTGGTGAATGGCCAAAGGAAGCAGGAGTTAAGATCCTGCCCTCCCACAGAGGGAGAGAAGGGTTTAGCTATAAATATTTCACAAAAGATGGATCTGTTATTTGCAGGGAAGTAGTCCAGAGTGTGATTTTCTAGAGCAGTCCAGCACTCAGCACATGCAACTCTGTGGGGCTGGAATTGAGACAAACCCCACTCTTTAGCAAGCTCTAATCAGAGCCTGCCCCATCTGAAGGATCCAGGTATCTTATTCTACAATACTGGAGACTTTCCTGACCTTCAACCACCCCATTTCAGTCTAACCTCCTTTCTTTAAGTATTGCCACTCCAGACTGCAGAAGCCTAAGCAGGCTTGCTGGACCTACTGCACTCTCAGTACATCCATCATTTAAATGTCATTGAGAACTCTGAGCCCTTGATCTTCTGGCTCCTGAAAGACATAAAATGGAAGCAAATTTCTTAGCACAGTTCTTCCATGCAGTGAGGAGGCCACTGAGCCTTTGTATTTTCACTTGTGAACCAACTGCAGTTTGTAATTCTCTGCTGAAGTGCAAAATTACACACACAAAAGCAAGCACAAGGAATGCTAATTTGTGGGTGTGCATCAGAAATGAATCATTCCACAGTCATCACCCCCTCTACATCTTATATTAAATTACTAAAACAACAGTGGCACAAATCATTAATTTAATTGCTCAGCTTACATGTTTTACTGTATTTAACCCTGGGAATTATTCAAAAAAACCTGAATAAATGCCATGCTTGCAAAGCTTCGGTTTTCCTGATATAAACTACCACAGCATGAAACTGTCATAAAACTACTGCTCTTCTACTCTTTCTGGACTTCAGCTGAACTTCATATCCCTGTAGGGGAGGAGAGGGATAAAAAAGGCTGGAGTGAGGATTCTTGTGCTCACCAGGTACAGCTGGACCAGCGTGGAGGAAACCTTGCTGGGGAGAGGCAAATGACTGTTCCTGCAAGAAAAGAAAGGTAGAATAGAGTTTCTAACCTTTGTTACCTGGTCCCTGGTCTGCTCCTACACAGATCCTAACAGCTTCAAATTTAGGATGCCACGTTTAACTTGTAAAAGCTAATATTCTATACAGCTGGCTTCAGCAAAGTGTTGGGACACCCCTGCTCTCCAGAGCAGGGTGACAGTTTGCAGATGCATGTCTGTGGGAATCTACATGCTGCTCATTTTGTCCTTCTTTTAACCTCCTTGTTAAATATCCCTTTGCTCTGAGCTGGTATGTTGCCAGGCAAAAAAGGTCTTAGCCTATAGCTGCAATGCCCAAGCTGCATGACAAATAGTAAAATGTAATTAAACAAGCCAAAGGCACGTTTGTCAGACAATATTCAGCAGAAATTCTACCACAGAAAAATAAACCCAGTGCATTTTAAGCAGCAGAAGCACAAACACATTTCTTTGATTGGTTGCTTTGGCCACTCCTATCAGTTTCCAGCTATTATGAACATCTCTTCTCCTTTCTTTTCTGGCCTTCTTTCCCATCTCTGCAGCTGTTTAATTCTGAATATTGGCAGGGGAAATCAGTTTTTTAATTATCCATGTTTTCGTAGTTGGATGAGCAAAATTCAGTGCTGCTTGGGAATAAAATATTGGGTTTGATCCTCTGGGCAGTTTTTCATGTCTTTATTATGGATATTATTACTTATGAGCAGGAAGACCAGCTGAGTCCCCATGGGGATTAATTTCATGGGGTCTAGAAAAGAAGTTCAATAGTTTTATCACATCCACCAACACTCAAAACAGATCAGGGTCCCCTCTACACACAGGGCAGGGCTCCTTCTGCTGTGGAGGGGAACCAAAGGCTCTGTATTTGAAAGAGGCAGGCTAGGATTGTAGGCACAATCTTTAAAAGAAAAAGGAATATCAAAAAAGAAAACCAGGGAGACTTGGTCTGAATACAAGGCAGCTCCTCCCAGAGATAAGTGTGGCAGCACAGGGTGCAGCTGAGGGCTGGGTAGGATTTAGGAGTGTGAGTGGCAGAGATCTGCGAACATTTCTCTCCTTCCATCCCTCCTACAGGGAGGGAACCCCGACCCCGAGGGCTGTGGCCCTGCAGCCCTGTTCTCTCTTCCTCCACTTGGTCACTGTGAGAAGCGAGGCTTGGAATACATTACTGACATCTAAGACTATTCAGTAACTGGATAAACAACATATATCACTGTGATCTAAACTGAGGGATAGAAAACCAGAAATTAAGCCTGTGAAATTGAGTACATCCATTCATACATACATATATATAAATATATATATGTAATCTTGTGGGCAGGTAAATTAGCTATATGAACATTTGAAGCAGAAGTATCATTTCTGACTCACTTAAATCTCACACCCACTATTTTTATCTTTCTACCCATAATCTGTCTTTCCAAAGAAACCCTTAAAGAAGGCAATTTATTCTTCATCACATAAATGTGAGACTATTAATAAAATCATATTGAAACTGGATAAACTGTGAAAGAGTGAACTGGAACCAGGTTAATACAAGAAAAAACTACTTGTCACTTAGATACTGGACTAGATTTAAGAAGATTTAATGCAGTTCTCAAATCTTCCACAGATATCAAGAATGACCTTTGGACAACCACTGTGTTTCAAGTCCCCTTTATGAAATAGGGATGGCAATAATATTGACTCTCTTTGCTTTGAGGCTGTCTTGTCTGCTTAATTGTAAGAACCCCGAGTGAAAAATTACTCATTCTGTGTTAATCTAGCCTTAAGTATTTCCTCTTTCTCCCATCCTTTTCTTCCAAACCCTTAGAACAGATTTTATTATTTATTAAAGAAATAGGTTTGCTCTGAAAGGTCTTAATCTTCTATAATTAGTGTTTGCTTTGCAACTCAGCACTCCTCTGGATTAAAAAAATGGGAAAAAAATGGTTTAACAAACCTGTCCCATTTGCCAGTTGACACCCAGACACCCTTATTAATAAAGATAGTAGTTTAGAAGTTTAGCTTCTCACCGTGGCGTTTACTCAATAAGGTGCTAAATAACTAAATCAAAAGATCAATATGTGACCCTATGAATTTATAGCCACCAAGACATCCCCAATATTTGTATATATGGTCCTAGATAGAGTTTAATAGATAGAGTACTTCTACTGCAACTTGGAAGAGAACATAAATATTTAGAAGTCTGTGCAAATATTCAGTTCCAGAGATGCAACAAGCAGCAGTTGCTGGGCTCTTATCCCCATCCATGGGTTTTGTGGGAGGAGCTGAGCAGAGGTTTGGATGATGCAGCATTTGACCTCTAACACACCACCCGTGGCCACATCTGGGCTGAAATCTGGTACAACACCTTCCCTGGTGATCCCACACCTGCAAAGGAATTTTACAGGACTGCAACCTTCGTTTTCAGTACATTTCTAAGGATTAAAAATCTGATTTGGATATACCTTAAGCACTCAGAAGCCGGATAGTCATCGGAACGAGCTCAGAATTTGCTTGTAAGATTCCTTGTAACTTCTAATCTCGTGCTGGTTTGAGTCTTGAGGCCCAAGCTGCATAAACCAGTAACTTTCTGCTCAGCTTCTGTATTTGCACACTGGAGCTGGGGAAAATACAGAGGAAATTGTACCTAGAAGTGTAGATGATTTATAGTGCCCTGGGCCAAGCGATACGATTTATGCACTATGTCCTACATAGCCCAGCCCAGAGGCTCTGCATAACACTTTGATGAGGATTTAATTTACTTCCTGTAGTGATAGTGTAGTCTGTCATATCAGAATTTAAGTACATTAAACAGCAACACCATAAAACTTCTCATTTTCATTCATAAGTCAGAAGTAATTCCAGCAGGAAAAAAAAAAAAAAAAAGAAAAAAAAAATGATGTTTCACATCAGAAACAGATTCTCATCTTCTGAGAGGTGTTTGGGGGTTTTTCTATTTGGAAGCTTTAGCAGTGACATCACATATACCTTTCTGATCCTTTGGCTGGAGGTACTGACAGGCAGCAATATATGGACATCACTGGGAGTGATGGTCGTGGTTCAGGCCAGAGCTTTGCTTTTCTACCTTCCCACCCACGTGGGGAGGTAAGAACTGGACTCTCAGAACTTTTTCCTGGAGTCCCTCCTCTGCCACTTGATGTCATCTACAGTGATACCTGTCAGTGGAATACCTGTCCAAGGTATGAAACCCTGACACAGGCCAAAAGCCACACTGGTATTATTATGGAGACTTAATCATATCCATCATTGTGAATTCCAGTCTGCCACAAGACACTCTTAAAAATCCAGTCAGAATTTCCCTGGATTGAAATGATAATGGCTTCTCATCTCCTATGGACACTTGGAGAGGAATATGCAAAACAACCTGAATAAGGGATGACACATGCACATGGGTTAAATGGAATTATTCTGTGTAAACTCATTCCCTTCTGCCCAGAGTAACTGAAACTAATACATATATATCAGACTCATGCCACAGAGTTTGGAGACAGGCTTCCCAAAGGGATGAATTTTTCCTCCCTTGCATGTGTAAATTCGGTTCACTGGAAATTAAATTTACATACGCCCTCTTTTTATTATTAATGGCAAAGAGAAAATACTTGGCTAGACTTGGCCTGCAGACTGGATAGATTGCTTTTCACCTAATTTTTCTGGGTAAACTCTGTCCTGTTTAACACAAGTTAAGTATATCCTGATATAGATGCTCATAGGGCTGAAAAATCTCTCAGCTCAAGAGCTTCCTAAAGAAGCTAAATAACCACCTGAAGAAGTAAGAATGAGTGGAATAATGTCTGACTTCTTGTACTTCTCTGAAGCTTTTTTGCATACATTTTTGCTTTTCTTTATTCTCAGTTAGCAACCAATTAAAATAATTGTCTTTTGTCAAACATTCTCCAGTTTCTGCAAATTTAGGAACTCTCTGTGAAGTTCAAACACTAATTAATAAACTCAGCAGAGGGTGAAAGTCCAGCTATCAAGTTCCATTAATACAAAAGTTTTTGAAATGCAGCAGTAATCAAATACCAGCAAATTTGTGGTACAATGACTTGTCATTGGATTCTGTGACTGAGGCAATTTAAATAGCACTCAAAAAATTCTTGTTATAGAAAAAAAGTAAAAGGTATCTTTGCTATTGAAATATTTCATTGAAAGAAGAAAAAAACAGACAGTGCAACTCTCTAAGAGGCAAGTTCTAAAGGGATGATTTCAGGCATAAGTCACATGCAGTTGGTTTTCAAACTGAACAACAGATCTTGCAAAGGGGAGAGCTGAAAACATCAGATTACCACTTGGGAATTTCTTTAACTCAGAAAAACATTTAAAGTGATTTCAGAACCATCCTAATTCTGCTGAACTGTCCTTCAAATACTGTTAAAGGCATGTAAGAACCATGAGGGAAACCCTATTCTTAACAGTGCAGCTCCCCAAAAGACTGAAATATCAGAGCAGCAGTGCACTTTCTGCACTTACACAGGAGAGAGAAATTCTACAGGTATTTTATATTTTCCTTGAGTTGCAGCTACATTAATTTTAACATTTTGTAATTTATGTTTCTGTTCTTTATGTAAGTGATTGGTGTCTCCTTTCCTGAATGAAGCATTTCTCTCTAATCATAATGCAGTGCCTAAAAACCCATTAAAATCAGAGGCACAGTGTTAAAATGTCAAGTATGTAATTGATGTGTGAAATAAATGGACTCTCAGGGCTATGCAAAGGGTGAACAGGCACTCTGAAGGATACTCCAAATGAAGGCAGCAGTATTGTCTGGTCAAACACAATAGACAGCAACATTTAAAGCCAACTTTTATCACAGCCCTTCTTTCTCTTTCCTGACAATAGCTGTAAAACACAAACAAAAATTCAACAAAAAATACAATATTTCGCTTGGGCAAAAATTCTGCTGCAAATCTCCCAGTTCTCTGATGGAGACGCAAAGTGAGAAAGATTCAGAAGCAGAGGAAGGAACCTGGGTTTTTTTCTTCATTACAACAGCAGAATATCATGACACTGAAGTTGGATTCTGATTCCTTTTCTCATGGTGTAGTAAAAGACCAGGAACAGCCCCCACTCACTGAAGCCCTGAGCAAAGGTTGGACAGGAGGGATGCTCTGATGACCTAGAAGATAATTCCAGAGAAACCTGACTTTTGGTACTTTCAGAAACTGAGGAGCAATTACAGATCTTACTCAAATGAAATTTCTATCCATAAAACAAGCATCAGCCTAATCCCTCCTCACTCTTTTTATCTTGTTCAAAATGGAATACTTTTCTCCACTCTAAAAAGCTGTTGCATGAAAAAAAATAACACTTCCACACTTAAGAGATTAAGACATCAGTGTGGATATTTATGTAAATAAGATCTATCAATGCATCTTCATTTTCAAAGAAGTTGTGTCATTTTGCACTATGATAAAAGAGCTTCCATTATTCTATAATCCAAGGGCACAGATGAACACCTTTGAAACATTTAAAGAGGACAGAGAGCTGCAGGGATAGGTGTATCGATGGTGAAGATTAATAGAGTCTAACCTTCTTCTAATCATTATGAAGATTTTAATTTCCACTACTACCAGAAGAATTTAAATGTCTATTTAATTGCATAAATATTGCCAAGTATCGTGTTTTATATTTCTGCAGTCCTTATGAATATTTATATAAAAATGATGATTGCAAGTAGGTTGTCAATAGAGCAGATAGACAGTCTGAAATGCTTAATAATAATCATGATAATAATAATTGACCCTTGTATTTCCCATCCAAGGTATATAATGGCCTCCTCTCTTCAAATTAACACATCTTAATTAGGATACAGCCTAATTACCTTGGGAGACTTCAGCCTGAGAGAGTAAAATGAGAAAGATTGGTCTACAAAAAAAGTCTGGTCCTGTAGGCAAGCAGTGGAGTAAAACAGAGGGAAGCTGGAATGAAGAGAGAGCACTGGTACGTGTGCCAAGCACTGATCTTGGGCAAGTCTGAGCCCTTTGTAAAGACTGAATAATTTGGCTTCATTCCCCCTTCACTAAAGTCTCCAAGTAGTTTGGAGTAAAAATTAATTCAGCATTTTGGCCATTTAATGTGGCAGAAGTTGTCATCCCTCACACTGTCCTTTGGGGTCTATATTGTTTCACTCTCACTTGTATCTGCTAACCAATTCCACGAGAGCACAACTCCAAACATGTGAATCCACTCCCTCCAAGTGACAGAGTGTTTAGCCTGTGATGGAGCTCTGGTAGGAAAGCAGCCTTCCATTGATCTCAGCCATCAATTCTTGTCATCAGATTCTAATGTAACCTGAAATTAACGTGGTTTTTCTTTAACAGAGGGGGGAAAAAAAGTTTTTAATTAACCTGAGTTTCCTCTGTAATAGCTGGATAGAAAGCCCTGCAGGTGCACCCCAGCCAGCAGAGCCAACGTGCACAGTATGGTCTTTCTCCCCTAATGGGTACATAATGCAGATTGCTCTCTTTCATTTCTGATTCTGTTTCACATTTTGGTCAAAATTAACTCTACTTTATTAGAGATTAAGCAGTTCCATATAATGCATTCTCTCCATGGGTGGACTACAGTAAAATGTGAAGTTCCTGGGTGATATAAATCACCAGAACTCTGCTGACTTGAACGGAGCACAGTTGATTTACACCAGTTTAGCACCTGCCAGCAAACCTCTGAAATACAAAATATGTCCTTTTTCCTTTTCCTCTTTTCTTTAAGCCACTCCATTTTTATTACCCTTCGAAAGCAACTCTGAAGTGTTTACTTGTCAAGAAGATAAAATATTTGCTGTTAAAGTTCATTCCCTTAAGTTTTACAGTGATTGCCAGCGTTGCAGGGGTCATTCTTCTCCCCATTCCAAAGCCCAGGTCCAGTTAGGCTGTCAAATCCCTGTCATTCCTGAGTGCCTTATGTGTGGGATTTTTCCAAAGCAGACCTGGCACAGTCAACACCAATGAGCAGGGGGCAAAAGGTGAGAAAAGGGCAGAAATCACCACCAGCATCATTGTCTCAAGGGGAACATTTTGGTAGGGATTCATCAGAATCTGTTCCCATCAGTGTTCTGAAGTCTGAGTTTTTATGGCTGTTTAAAGAAATTAGGGAATGAATGGAACATTCAAAATTCTGATCTCCTTGTGAAACAGAAAAGTGGAAATAATTTCACAGAATCACAGAATATGCCACGTTGGAAGGGACCCCCAATATTCTGATTTAGTTCAAGGTATTTCTTTGGGTCGAGGGAAAATCAGGGCAGGAGCAATGTATGCACACAGAACACTTCAGCCTCAGAAGGAGCAAATGAAAAGAGACTGCCTGTCAGAATCTGTCAGCACTGGGATCTGAGGGATCCCATCCCTCATGCTTTCACCATTCTGACGTGCAATCGAGATAAATGCTGCAGTCCACAAATCCAACCCTGGAACCCAGGAGGTCTCCCCAGAACTATTTTGTTCAAGCCTAGCACACAGCATTTTCACTGCAGGAATTGATTTTTTCACGTGGCCGTGGCAAACATTCCAGAGCACCTGTGATAAGGCTAAAAGTGTCCTGGATGTGTCGAGATGATTGCAGCCTCTTGCAGTCCAGGTGCCCACAACCCACTCTTCAGCCAGCCTCTAGAACTCCAGAAATCCCTGAGAAACCCTTTTGCTCTTTACAGAGAGAAAAATAGAAAAAAAAAAACAGATCTGAACAAAACCTCACACCATGTGAGCATTTATTCTGCTTCCCCAGAGAGCCAGCTTCGTTTATCATTAACTCCCTGGATGCTGAGCTGACTTGTTTGATGGCCTGAAAAGGTTGAGTGTCTGCAGAGCTGCACTCTAATGTGCTGCTTGTTTGATATTTTTAGAGATCCTCTCCACACTTCACAGTTGTCAAGCTTCTTGATCTTTTTATAGTTTGATTTACATAAATGTAAGTGTTTCTTTCCTCTAAATAAACATCCAAGTAATTCAAGGCTTAATTGATTTCCAACCTGTTGCAAATGCAGCAAGAAAAGGCTAAAGATGAGAAATTATACTGGTAAGTGTATTTCATTGACAGAAAGAAAGACTGTGTTTATCTGAGAAACTATTTTTTGGCAATTTCTGCACCACCTCAGTCAGGGAATAATCTACAGTGCTTAGAGGGCACCAAACAAATTTAAAGCCCAAATATTGCATTACTTACACAAAAAGAATAAATAGTCCAGTGCTGGTAATTTAAAGCAAATTGCCAATAGCTTAAATCATCTGATCAAAAATAATTCTTTCTGTATAACTCTGCATTATGGGCTGTTTCCCCATTGCAGTCCATAAGGTTTCCAAGGTTGTAAGATACAACTCACCATCAAGCTTTACAAATTAAACAGAACATGCAGTCAATAATTTATCTCTTGGGCTCTGATTACACTCTATCTACTAGATTGGATCACTCAGAGGAAGCTTACTGAGGTTTTACTTATGAAGAAGGATAAAGAGCCAGATCATGGTCCCAGTGCCCTGCTCTGCCAATGCACCATCACTCTGATTTGTAATTCCAATTCCCAGCTTAAGCAAGACCTCAGTGTGCTTCTACCCCCTGGAATTACTCTGCCAATCCAATGTTCAGTCTACATCTCCTGTGGTTGCCCACTGACTACTCTGCTCTGTCAAAATTCACGGTGATGTTGTGAAAGGACAGACACCGACCTAAAATTTCCATCCTGCAGAAACCCCTCATTTTCAAAACTGCAGCGAGAAGAGGAGCGGGAACAGGTGAAACTGCTTTTTGTTCAGCATCAGGATGGAATTGCAGCAGGAAGATATTTTCCAGAGATGGAAATCAGAATAAAAATGGAAGAATGCAAACAGAGTTTGTTCATGTTTCTGGCATGGCAAGGGAAGGCCGCAGTCAGCCTGAGGCTGGAGGTGATGCTTGTCAGCCAAGCAATGCAGAGCCACAACCATGCATGGGGTCCAAGGGAATGAGGGGAAGGATTTCTTCCAACAGATTTGACCTGTCAGAGCTAAGAGAATGCCTCAAGTCCACTGAATAAGCATTTTTCAGTGAAAACCTGTCCTCTTTAGAGAAATTCAACAAGATATGAACACTTCAGCATCACACATCTCCTTCCCTGCCTCGGTTTTCATCTAACAGCATTTGCAGCGTGTCCTATCTGTTTATATCTTGTATTCCACCATAATGCTGTCTGAAACTATATTTTAGTCTGATTTGCTTCTCCCCTAGGTTGGTAAGAATTACAGAATTGCTCTCTAGAAGCCAGTGAATACAAAGTAAGAGTGGAGACAGCCAAAACTCATCCTGCTGTCTAAATCCAAGTGTGACGTGTTTACTCTTAGCCTGTTTAACCTGTTTGCTTTCAGCTGTTATTTGGCATATGAAGGCAGCTCACTGATGGCCCATTATGAGATGAAAAAGGTATTTAGTGATGGATTGTATTTATTTTGGGTGCACATTCAGAGCTCAGAATGCTGTAATGGGTTATTTTCTATGCATCCTAATGCAATGGAGGCAGGTTGCTTAGATTGTATTTGAATTTCAAGATCAATTATTGTTTGGCTTGGTTTGTAAACAAACATTCAGAAGACTTGAACAGTGGAGTATCACAGATAAAGAGAAGAGGAAAACAGATTTAATACAAATATTCTGAGGAACAAGGGCCCACATGTAGAAAAGATAAAGCTAAATATATTATGCTCCATGTCTATTATTTTAAATGTAGCGAGAGATGAACTTCCCAGCATGTCACATGTGACTAAGTCATTTAAGCTGAAGAAATTCTGGTGTTTTATGGGCTGAAAATGAGACAGCACATATATTACAGACACACCAAGAGCTTTTTGCCATGGTTACAGTGCCAGCTGTACCTCTGTTTGCTGTCAGGGAGAACTCTGCTGAGTGCCTTTTGTCTCAAATATTCCATGAGCATGAAGAAATGCTCTATCACGTACAGGTGAAGTGTGTGTACCATGGCTTTTTTTCCCACTGATTATCTAAGAGGTGTTCTTATATTTTTCTGCTGGTTGGACCTTGTTTAAAAAAATAGTGACAATCAGCAGCACCAAACTAAGCATTACATTGAGAGAAACTGCAGCAAAGCTGTGCTGAGTTTGCCTCCTGTCCTCCAAAAGTGACTATTTTTAGACATCACTGGAGATGTAATTGCTGCCAAAGCTACTGGTGATTCTCAATGTTTCATATTTCTTGAGAGTATTTTAAGTAATTTTAAACTTTAAGTTAACATTGTTTGCTGATGGAAAGGGCAGAAAATGATAAAGGTGCTGAGAGGCAGCAGAACAAGACAAATCCATTGTCTGGCAGCACTGTCTGATCAATACAATTGTTTAACTGATGGACTAAGTGTACTTTTTTGAGCCAGGTAATTCTAATGTTAAATTAAACAGGAAAGAAAATGCATTATTTTTAAGGACATTCCATTTGCTTTGTCATAGCAAATGAATAGTCACAAACACATTTATTATGTCTGGTCTTTTTGTACCTCTATCAGACATTTCCATTAAAAAAAAGGCTGTTCTGCTGAGCAGGAATAGCATCAATAATTTCTGTCATTATAGTCTTTGATAACGCACACTTTTTTAACCTTTAGTCCATAATTTATATCGGAATATTAATTATTCAGTGGGTTATTTTACCAACACTCTTTTCAAGAAAGCTGTTAGTTGGATAAATTATACTTTTGAAGTGCCAGAGAAGCAACACTCAGTACCAGCCACCTCCTATCAGGTGCATTGCTGCACAAGCAGTAAATACCTGTTTGACAAATGCATGTCGAGAAGTTCAGGAGGAATTGCATTGTCTAAAGTTTACTGAAATCTTTAAAATTGAGGTCAGAAGATCACCACAATTATTTCCCATCTTCCTTTCTTACAAGAGCTGCAAAAGCCAAAACAGGAAGACAGGAGCTTATCTCACAATTAACCTTTTGTACCAAACAGCGCTCAAAGTCTGCAGAAAGAAGAAAATTTCCCCCCATAAGCTTTCTGAGAACATTTACATCACTTCCAGTGTCTAACAGGGCTGTTCTGGTGTCACTCTGAAGGACACAATCCCTCAGTGAGACATTTGGCAGGCGGTGGAAATGAGCAGAGGCTGCTGTGATATCTCTGCTCTAAAAATATCCTGGTGGAAACCAATACCCCGGTGAAAAACAAGGCACCATTTTCTGCCACTTTGTTTTCCACACTTCACTTTATTATGATAACTTTTTAATACAATTGGTCATTTCCAGAATAATAAAAAACCCCAGACTCTCTGGAAACACAAAATGGATTGAGGCAAAATCATGCAATTCATGACTACACAAGATTTGAGCAAACCTGTCTCCTGTAGATCATATAAAAATACAATGAGGTGCTCATTAATATGGATACTGCAAACTAAAGGAATTCTATCTATCTTCCAGGGATAGAAGGGATGTTCAGAACAGGGATGTTCTGAAATTCCTTTCTCTATTCTTCTTTTCCTTCTGACTCTACTTAGGGCTGCATTTCACAGCCTGGCACCTCCTGTGACCGTTTAATCCACTATATAAAAGTTCTCAGAGAACTGTCTATGGAGCTGGAGTAAGTGCAAGTCAGCACAGGAGATTTGGAGATCCCTACACACAATCTGCAGCTTCACTCAGCTCTTTGGAACAAACCAGTCATGAGAAAATTATCACTTCAGTACAAATGTAAACAGCTTTGCTCTTCAAGATTAATGACAAAGTTATGACTTTTAGATACGAGACACAGGAAAATGTTTTTTCCCTTCAAGCATCCTAAAAGTACTAACAGGGAGTAAGAGAGTCTTTTCTGAAAGCTTGTTTTCAGAGTACAGCTTTCTGGGATTTATCATCCTCTGAAGAAAACTAGAAAGCAGTGATTCCCCCAACTTGGAAATCCAAAACAAATAGATACTGTGAACACATCCAGTGGGAGCAATGAATATGATAAGAAGGTCAGCCTTTATTTTAAGTTGTATTTTCACGTCCACAAAACCCTGGTCCAAGGCAGGGTGACATTCAAGCCTTGCCTTGCTGCCTGAGGGAGAGGGTAAGCCCTGGCAACACCACTGACCATCACTGCTCTTTCTTGGTCTGCATAAATTGAGAAAAAACAAGGGAGAACAGCAGCTTTTGATTTTCAAGCAGTACCCGTGAAAGGAAGAGGGGATAGACTGTTATTTGGGTTACTTAATGTAAAATATAGAGAGAGGCAGTTAAAAACAGTGATACCAGTGAGAAAGAAGAAGGCTAGAGAGACCTAAGTTGTTTCATACACCTTATCTTCAGGACCAGTTCATGCTATTATCGTTGATAGCCCTACAAATCAAACAGGGTTATTGGAAACTGATGCAAAAATACTTTTCAGAAGTGCAAAGTGCGGGGTTTGTTTTACACAGAAATGATACAAGAACTAAACATTCATTCGAACCACAATTCTATTTTATGCTTGTTTTACAACTCCTGTGGCCAATTGAGCAGAAGCTCTAAACAAAATATACCACAATTCAGAGAGGTAATAGATTAAACAAAGCCCAGCAAAGCCTTGGTACCCAAAGGAGAATCTTTCTCTCTGCTTAATCAACAGTTTCATTAGTAGGTGGACTGTAGTTCTTTGGTCACCTTGTAGCATCAGCAAGTGTTCACTGAGCATCACATGCCATTAAATGCTCCATGTTTACTCCCTCCCAAGTCACTGATGCTTTGATGAAGCCTGTACCAATTTTTTCTGCATTGGTTCTGTTCTGGTTTATGATTTTTTTGTTGCATTTACCCCTACTGAGGCTTATCACTTTTCATATATCAAGAGTGTCCTTTCTCCTTCAAATCCCTATTTACCTAACTTGCCTGTATTAATTTCCTCACAAATCATCACTGCTTGCCTGAGAGGTAGATGCCATAATGGCTGTCCTGTATTTAACTTCTGCCAAAGCCACTGAAAGAAAAAGAGGGACACGGTTTTAAAAGCTCCTAACAACCGGAACACCCAATTTTGAGAGGCCTGATCTCCAGAAAGCTCCCAGCAATTACTCTCTGTCGACTCACTTTGATTAGGTATTGAGCTGATTCTCTGGATTGTGACTCATTCAAAAGCACCAGTTTGGATAAAAATTAATTAAATTTATAATTATTTTTGATTCTGATAAATCCTTGCAAAACGATTCTGTGATGGACAGCGAGCACTTGTTTGAATTCTCAGGTCTGCATTCAAATAAATAACTGCATCAATAACCAGATGCAAATAAATAATCCCAGCCATAAATAAATGTTCTTGCATCGAACATGAAAAACGTATCAGTTCTGAAAATGAACTGAGGGAATTATGATTGTTATAGAAGCTTCCTTTGCAGGTGATGTTGTACCTCCTCTGTCAAATGCTTGTGAAGGGCAAATTGCTCATTATTATGTATGATTCTTAATTTCCCTGTGAAAAATTGTAGGTGATCTTTCATTTCCTAAATGTGTAGGTGAGAATGAGTTAATTAATGCCGAGCAGCCAGAAAATGTTTTGTTCATTGTTTTTCTGAACATACTCTAATCAGGTTTAGCTATAAACACACCCATAATTCACATTAAGACACGATTCCTGCAATTCTTAAGCAGAGTTCTGGGTGAAGATAGATAGAATGTCATTAGATTAAAAAAAAAAAAAAATTAAGTGATTTTTTCCCAAACTTTTGCCACATGAAAATAGGACTTTAAATATTATTATATACTAGCTTGTCTTCTGGATTTTTTTTTTTACTTTCTATGTATTAATACTGAGCTAAATAAAACTAGTAATTAATCACTTGGATTTTGCAGGAGCAATTTTCAGACAGTCAGCAGTATTGATTCTTATCCATTGTTTTAAAAAAATGGCTTTTGTGCTCTCATGTTTGATCAGCCCAGGCATTAACTTTGTAGCCATGGACATTTGTCATTCCACTGCCCCTCCAACAGCATCCACATGGCCACTACACTAATCACCAAAAGAGTAATCAATCTGAACAGCAAAACAACCTTTTCTATTTCTATTAGAAAATCAATTCCACAAACTAAAGTTTCAGAAGTGACCAGTTATCTTATTCTATATCAGGTTCTGACCCGTGTTTATGTGGGAAATGATGCTGAGTCAGAATGCTGAAAACTCAGTGGAAATTTCGTCCGGAATTTTTGCCTCATTCAACACAAAAAAAATCAGAAAATTAGTGTGGGAAGGTTCTGACTGATAGGAATTAAGTTCAAAACTGGGTTTGGGGTAAAAATGCACTCTTTCTGAGTGCAGAGGGCCATCAGCTCAAAGGATCCCTTCGAAATCTTGCACACCCAGTTCCTAGCGTTAACCCACCTCAGGGATCACCAAACCTTTTCCCCGAGTGCTCAGCAATGAACTGTGGTTTGGAAGAAGTGAAGTTCAACTATGAAAACTGAAGGGACTTAGAGGACAACTTATATCATGAGTCTCAACACATATGGAGAGTATTAAGTGAGGTGTTTGCAGCCCCCCAAGTGCCCCCTTACCCAGCACAGATATCCCACTGCCAAACACCACCCAGGATTTCTCTGAGGAGTGCCAGCAAGCATTCAAAAAAAATACCTTGTGCCTTACCCCTCCACATATCAGCTACAAATAACTGAGGTTTCTTTTGCAGCGGGAGAATGACGTTTCACTCGTGGTCTTCAGAAAAATAGAGTGACTGCTATCAGCAGAAACTGCAGTCACAAGGTCACAACGATTTAGAAATCCTTTCAATTATATTTCCTAGGGCTATGAGGTTTCTTTTGTGATGTTGTCCTATTAACCTTTAAAGAAATCACACATTTGAAAAAAGAAAAAAAAAAAAGAAGAAATGGCTTGAGGAGAGGAACAACGGCCACAGATTTATGTAATATTTATGGGTCTACTTCTCAAAATAGTGGAGCTGGAAAAATTAATATGTTCTCTGCCTGAGGTTTTTCATCAGTAAGAATACATCAGGTTTAATAACACCATCCCAACATCACAGTAAAACTCAATTCATTCCTGCTTGCAACAGGTTTTTGGCAGCTTTGGAGGAAAGGCAAAAATGTTCTACAGCGTTTCACTCCTGGCTAAGTTTGGCAGAGGTTGGAGCAATGTTTTGGAAAACGTTCAGGCAAGGGTAGGTCTGAACACCAACTGCCTGTTCTGTACCCAAAACAGAGGGTAAAACCGTGTGCCACGTTGTCATTTGGGCCTCAAATTCTCATTGAATTATTAACTGCAATCAATCACCTAAACCCATTTGTGGTCTAGGCCTAAGTGCTCCCATTTATACCAGCAGGATGCCCACACCCATCACTCAGGAAAGCAGAACACTTTACAAATGCAACCTGTGGATGCTGCCATCCCATTTACCTCAAAAAAGGCCTAAAAAGGGAAAATCACTGACTGGAGAAAGAGATATCAGCAATGAGGAGCACTGACAATATTGATGATATGCCTTTGGGCAACAAAAAGAGGTTCTTTATCATCTTTCAGTGTGCCTTAGGCTTCTAGCGTGTAGCACAGGAAAGAAAGGCCAGAAATTTTTCATTCCTGTTTTATAAACACATTTCCTTTCAGCTGAAAATGGTAAGAGGGGACTGAAACAGTCACCCCTTCCAGTAATGGATAGTTTTGCTATCTAATATTCATCAGTGTAAATGATAGTTATGGTCAAACCAACTGCTAAAGCATAAAAAGAGCTCAGGCTTAGAAAAGGAATTTCTTTTTGCCTCTATGGAACACTTTTGGGACTCTCACATGAAAAGAAATTTGTATCTAAATACCAGGGGAAATCATGCCAAAATATGGCTTATATTTCTTAAGGGTCTTTTCCACTCAAACATTAAACAATACCCAAAACTCAAAAGTCTCCAGTTCCAGGGTCTTCTAATTCCCACCTTTATTCTGTGACTATTACACCACATTCTTACACTCATTAGTTTAGAGGGAAATGCATCATTTGTTTCAATACCATCAATCTGATTCTCTAACGGTTTGGACAGAGGACTTCCCTGGGTTTGCTATGAATTCTATGACTTTTTAAAAAGTTGGATTATTTCACTGTTCTTAATGAGCCTCTAAGGGAGTTAAGGTGCAGTATTACTATGGTTCTCGTATCCCTTAAAGCCACACAAATCCTTAGCTTGTCGGGGTTTTTTTTTTGGAAGTATTGGTTTTGCTATCAAATAGCAAAAAAGAAACTCTGTCCTTTCTTGTTGCTTCTTTAATTCAGAAAATTAAGTGAATTCTTCTTCCCTCACTGTAGGTAGAGGCTACAGAAATGTCAAAAATGAGCTTCAGGGTCACTGTCTGGAGTGACTCTGCCAGCTCAGCTGAAAGCAGAAGATGTTCCCATTCAGGGGAACGGTGATTTCATCTCTGGATTGTCCCTCTCACACATCAGATGTCTTCACTTCTCTGGGCCTTCATTTTCCCACCCACAAAATGGTGGCAATTGACAAAGTCTGGCTTTTCTGAGCTGCTCAGAGCACCTTGACTGCACAGGGGGAAAGTGTCTTTTTAGATCACAGACATCACAAAAGCCCCAGTGTATCCAAAGACACCACAGGTAAAATCCTTTTGATTTCAATGGAGTTGTTCCTGCTTGATGAAATATGGATGATGCATAAAAGCCTCTTGTCTGTCAGAACTGGCAGTGACTCTGAATCTGCTCAAATTTCACCTAGAGAGGAAATAACTTCTACTTGGTGAAGTGTTTTAACCTTGATAAGAACGTACTGGGTCTAGTATTTATTGGAAACCATTTCCTAACTAAAACAATTAACAAATTCCACATTTAAACACGTTCCCCAACACCGAAAGTCTCTTATATTACATGAGGTTGCTCAAAGCCTGGAAGGTTATTAGGTCTGGTTTGTTCTGACTTAAAACAGCTCAAATGTAAGGGCTTTCATGGCTACTGTTAATTTTGGCATATAATTTACTACTCTATGTATTAAATTTCAGCACATTAAGTGGCTCTTTTTGAATGCCCACATTCCAACCTCAGGACTTTTTAGGAAAAATCCAAGAAAATACGACCTTTATGAAAACAAAAGAACCTAAGTTCCTCAGCAGCTAAACCAAACCCTTAAACAGAAAACTTCATGGAAGTTGAAACTGAATATAAAGCTACTTTTAAATTAAAGGTCAACACCAAGAACTCTGTCACAAGTAAAATTAAAATTCAGCAAAAGCAATAATAATTTTCTAAAGGTTCCTAACTTGGCAAGCAGTTTAACGTTGAAAAGGAAAAAGTGGATGAGGGGAGTATCCCTTTGTGCCTGAATTTCCACTGAGTAAATAAGCAAATGATTTATTGAGCTTTGCCTGCTTCTTAGATCCTGGAATATCCGTGAGCAATGTTTGATCTGTGTGCAGGAATCCACTTGAAACAGCCAAAAACATTCTTACTGTGCAGATGGATTACCAAGAGCTGTCAGTGAGGTTTGCCTTCTCTGTGCCCCTCAAGCCATCAACTGGACCATGTGGCATCTTTCAGCCTCAGCTGGACCTCATGTGCTATCAGTAGAAACTGTTCCATGAGCTCTCAGCAGTGAAGATCCAGCCCACTTGGCAGATAGACTTTTCTGGTGTGAAATCAGTATTTAACGCCCCCTAAACATCCATCTTGGTTTACATCCTGAATTTCTGGATAGCCCACTCCGATTGGCAAAGGGAGCTCCCACAAATAGAATGTGAGCACGGAAATTCTTTGTGGAAAGTGAGGCCCAGAATTAATTTTGGGTTGTTTTAAACACAAAAACGTAAACACCGTAAGGATGTGTGAGATTTGTTCAAGAGCATGGAAAAAAAAAGAGCTAACCAAAAGGATGTCAAGCAAAGGATTCACTCAGACACAGGAATCAGTTTCTAAAATATGTACATAAAGTCATTTACTCTGGACACCTGATGAAAAATAAATCAATTTTTCATATTGCTGTGCACCATTTCAGAACAGAAAAGATATTTAAAGCCACATTCTTATACAGCAGATTTTTCTCTGAGACCATTGAGTCAGAAATGTAAGAGCAAGATAGAGAAAAATCAAGAAGAAATAAAAAATGGGACATTTGGAGCTACTTCTCTATGTTGCTTTATGTATGTATTTCACAAAGAGTACTAATCAAAGAAGTACTTTTTGGCAATGCATATCTTCCTTTTCAGACTTTCAGAGCAAAACCTCTTTGCCTGCTCATCTACAAAACACATTCTGCATCCAGGTGCATCACCACGTACAGAGATCTGTCTGTCTGAGGAGCCCATTTTCAGTGGCAGGCAGCAGCTGCTGCTTTGGAAAAGCAAGATATGATCATTCTTCCATATGCATTAGCAGATATAAAGGCTTTGAAAACAGCAGTCAGTCCTGAGAGAGAGGAACACATCCTACTCTGCTGTCACTGTAACAGCCCTGGAACAGATATCAGTAACATCCAAGTTTTTCCACCGCCTGCCTCCTGACCAGTCAAGAAAGCAGGGAGGCAAACCTGTGTAAAATTCATCCCCATGTTGGTGCTGATGATTTTTACAAAACAGCTCTCCCAGTTGTGCTGTGCCCTGCCTCGTTTTGAGGTGCCTGGGAGATGAGAGGGGGCAAAGAAAGCCATTGCAGAATTCCATAACAGATCATCTCTCTCAGTCAAATCCCTCCCAGTGTGGAATTGCTGTGTGCCAGAAGTCACAGCAGAGTTATCGAGCAGGGTGTGAGCTCAGAGTTTAGCCAGGCACTGTTTCCCCCTGTTCATGTCCTTGAAAAGCCATTTCTCTCCAGTTACCACCTCTAATTTTTTTTAAATTGCTGCTCAAAAAAACCCATTCTGCCATTGTAGCTGAATTTCATATCTGTGAAGGAATGCAAAGATTTGCTACCCAAAAGGAAGAAATTATGATTGTAGGACAATCAGAGTGCTGGAAGAATCGTGGTCATACTCTTGGCACTGTGTGTGTTGTTCCTGTGACAAGTAAGAATGAAAGAGATTTAGAAAATTAAGAGTTAGGTAAGCAGGAACAAGGCTTAAAACCCAGTCCTTTCCTCAAAATTCCCCATCTTCCTTGTACAGAAAAGTTGCTATTGTGTTTTTCTAAGCCTCTCACAAAATGCATTAATATAAACCTGTGGAATAAACTTGTGGTTTGTGAGATATAAGTGCAGCATTGGCGGCCAGCAAAGAATGACAACTTGATTTATAGCAGCCAACTTCAGAAATATTATTGTTCCTATTGGGGAATACATCTCAAAACTCATGCACTTCATTTTTTATGATTCACATCTACCCCAAAATGCCCAAATTAATCTTAGACACCGTAATTCCAACACCCTGTAGGCAGAATGCATGCTGCCTAAAATTGGCTAACGCAGAAAAAGTGTTGAAAAGAACTTGCTGTGTCTTTCTAAGACAAGGAGGGGGAAAAGAAATGGCTTTGATTAACACAGCAGTTGGAGCTCCTTATGAAGCTGTCATATCTACAGAGCTGAACTAAGGCAATTACACTTAATATTTTAATAATCGTGATTCGGGTATGTTAATCCTTTCAGTATTATTTATCAACATTTAAAGGTCTTGGCCATGTTTTGTTTCTTTGTTCAGCAAGTGGACAAGTTGCTTATCTTTTGTCCTGATTGTGAAATTGAAATATGAAGGAATTTGGTATTAAAGATACTGCAAACTTTTCAGAAATCAACTGCTTGACGCGAAACAGAAAATTCAAACTTGTATTTTGGATCAAAAGGATGCAGTTCTCATTCAACAAAATTCTGACTCACTACATGGCTTCACGATGCCACCATTTGATTTTTCCCTCCCAGTTTCTGTATTCACGTGGTGGGAATGAATCAATATTTTCAGTAGAGAACGTGTCCCCTTTGTTTATCCGGCTGCCTCTGGCAAAACAGCTCCAGTGTTCCTGGACACATTTATTAAGAAATAAAGAAGTGACAAGAGGAAAACAAATATCTGAAACAGTTTTTCAGAGCCTGTGCCTTTGCCTCACACGTCCCTGATTAAAGCAATTTGTAACCTATGCATAAGTTTGGGCATAATTGAAATGTATGACCTTCCAAATATTATTACATATTGATTCTGCCGATTTACACCATCGGATGAAAAAGAATTTTGCAGTAAATTGCAGTATTATTGCAATCAGAGGTTTTAGTTTCCAAAGAAACAAAGGTTGAGAGAAACAGCTCGGATAATTGAGCTCATTCAGACAGGAGATTGGGGATGTGCTGTGAATGCAAAGCAGCTTCTGATTGTATAATGCTTAACACAACCATCAGAAGTAATTGATTTCACACTTCTTTTAGGTTTTATTTCTCATTACCAGGCAAAGGCAGCGATCATCTCATTTTGTTTCAATGCAAGAAATGACAATTGTTGCTAATTAATACAGAATACCTTTAACAGTTTCTTAGATTTTTAATTTTCTGGATCTCAAGTTTTCAGAAGTCCTCAAATTGGAAACCAACTTCTTCTCATAACTGCAAAACTTTCATTTTCTCTGTATTATCTACTGAGAAGATGATCAGAACTCGAGAGTAAAAGCTGTGGGTTTGACAGGACAGCTGCTCTGGTAAGATTTCCACGTGTGTGGTACAGCCAAGCCAGAGGGTACCCCAGCCCTGCTCAGCGTGGGAAGGTGGGGGGCACTCAGGGTGATGATGTTTGTCTTCCCTACTCGCAGTTCCACGGGATGCAGCCCTGCTTTCCTGGGAATGCTGAACTCCTGCCTGCCCGTGGGAGGTGGGAAATCAGCTCCTCGTTTTGCTTTCTCGTGGGTGTAGCTCTTACTTTACCTGTTAAAATGAACTCACAGGTTTTCTCTCTTTCACCCTTCCCATTCCCTGTGCCCCCTCCTGGGGCTGAGCTGCCAGCTGGGCTCAAACCACAACAGCCCCCCAGGCCTTCATTTTCCCAACCTGAGCCTCACCAGGTACACCTGCCAACAGCTGTTTAAGTTGAAATAAGAAGCATTTGTCATAGATGGTGTATGATGAGGACAATAAATCTTGTGCCAGTGCCCTGAGTTTTCCTTGGCAGTTCAGACCCAGCCAAAGTCTGACACTCAGCTTCAGTTCCAGACACGGTTCAATACAGGAGCATGTTGTGTGTGCCTGAATTTAGGTTTTTAGGAGGCAGCACTGCAGGACTCACAACTATTGCCTCTCACCACCCCAAAACCCCCCAGGGCTTTGGAAAGCTCTACTGTTCACCTGCAACACAACTGAGCCCCTTCCTCTGCCTTTTTAAGACATCCACTAATTATGCCTAAAGCAAGAAGAGAACATAATCAAAGTGAAGCCACTTGGTAACACTCAGTGATTAGGATGAAAAGGGGGCTGTACTTAAATTTCACCTTAAAGTGTAAAAAGACCATGGTAATATTTAGCAACTCTGCTTTTAAATCAATTGCTTTAAAAAAAATCTTGAGTTGGTTTCCCCCCCTAAAAGATCATCCTAAAAAAAGCTAAATAATGACATCCACTCTTACACGTATTTACATCCAGGGAGTCCCTGCAGATACCTGACCAGATCATCATGCACCTGCTTGAAGAGAGTTATTATCTTCTGTTCACTGCCAGATGATTTCTATCCCTCACAAGGATTGTTAGCACAAGGTACCTGTCACACAGCCAGAAACCTGCACGGTGCAGTGGCACCATCTGAGGAGCTGAGCACAAATGTTTTGCCAAAACACCACCGACTCTGTCACAATCTTTCCAAAGAACACACGATGTGATTGATAGTGGGTTTTCCTCAGGGCATTACCTAGTCTTTTCTTCCTGTCACTCCAATCCTACAAGGGCTGAGCATAAATTACTGAACCTGTTCTGTGTGCAGACTTTGAAATCCATCCTAAGCCTGGCTGCTGATGAGTTGTTTCATCTCTTGTAAGAAACAGAAACAGGAATGACTAAACCTGTATGTTTTTTTATGTTGAAAGCAGGGTAAAGAATTGGTACAATACTTCTCAACTCACCTTACATAAAGTATCATATCACTTTTTTAAACTGCCTTTTTTTTTTCCTCCTAATTATTATATGAAAAGTCCCCAGTGGTGTCAGTACTTCCAATTTTCTTAATAAGGCAGTGCTTGCAGAGAGTTTTTTCCATTCTAGAAGGCATGAAGTATTTTTTGAATCAGAACTAAATATTTTCTACTTCTTCATCTAGAAAAAAAGCCATATTGAGTGACTAATATTTCTCAGGACTATCACAAGTTTATTCTAGTTGGGAAAGTAACAGAGAGTAATTTCTGAAGATGTTTTTTGACCCTGTTATGATGCATAGCTATAATTTTGGCTTTTGAGGACTATATATGTTAAAAAAAATCTGTCAGGATAATCTTCACATTACATCAGACACTTTTTTGGTTACAGAATGGTCTTTTAGCAATCCTGATCTGTTCTTCACATCCATTTCCATGCAGTGTTCTTAAAACATTATTTTTTGCCTCTTACAAAGTCTGAAGCACTCTTTGAAAATCATCTTATTTTTAGAAAAATAATTTAGAAGAGGCAACTTCAGCAACTTAAGGCTTTTGATGGTTCTTAGAACAAATTTCAAGAGTAAAACTAACCAAAAAAAACCCAGTCCAAACAAGAGTTGTGTACACAACTAGTCAGTCAGTGTTATTCACGTGGTCTGACAGGGTTGTTAAGTTGCATATTTTTAACTTCTGTGTTGCACTGCAGACTTTTACAGAAGTCAATTTAGACACCAGCAAAGCTGTGCTGCATCTCTGGCTGAATCAGGAGATCAGGAAAATACTAATACTCTACTAAACTGCCTTCCACTGCTTAAAAGGTCAAGGTTAATAGTGCTTCCCACGGCTGCCTGTGCAGTGCCACCACTCGCTTCATCTCCTCTGCGAGACGGGAGTCACCCCGTCTGTCAGCAGTTTGCTCTAAATTGAAATGCCTCATATGCTTGATGCCTCAATTTGCACATTCAGCCAAGTAGCAGGGCATTGTGTTGGGCTGAAAATCTGTTTTGAACACAATTTTAATTCCAAAAGATGCTGTGGAGACACTGCTACTGACAGATATGCCCTGCTGTTACTTTATTTAGCAAAAGAGGAGATGGAAACATGGTTCCTTTTGGCATGATCAGCCTTTGGATAATGCTCTAATTATCTAGAGGTTCATTTTCCCCTTTGCCCTGCAATGGCAAAACATGAGCTCCTGCTCTTCCCAGACAAGGGGAAGATGAAGCAGAGCTTTGTTTGGAAATTGTAGTGCAGAGTTCTAGAAGTACAAAAACCACTGTCTTGATGTTACTTTTACAAGAGAAGACACAGAAATCAAAAACTAGAAGCAAAAAAGAAGCAACAAGAACAGGAACAGCATGAACAAGGGAGAAAACAGGCTGGCAGTACTGCATTTACCATTTCCACCCAATTTCAGTAGCACAGGAAAATTGTGTGGTCTTATAACCACATTTCTTTAGATGTACTGTGATGGGAAGGTAGATAGTTTTTTCCTAAGGAGGCAGTTATCTTCTAAAATCCTTAAATAAAGTTTGCTTTCTAAAGTTATTCTCTAACATAGCCGACATTAACCTGTCAGCATCAAGATAAATGGGTCTAATCTCCTCCAACACACTGATTCTTTTGTTCCTATTAATTTCAATCTAGCCAATCTACAGGGTTACAGAAAATCTATGTTCTGATACTTTTCAGTATTGATTAGTAATTATTCTGAAAGGTATAATGGAATGGGAAATCAGTAACTGAATCTTAAGCTTATTGTTATCTTGGGGCAACAGAGTCAAGGTAGGTGATTTTCAGGTTCTTGTCTCTTGTATTTTTCAAGCTCATGCATATGGTAATTGAGTTAATTATTCGGGCTCTCTGGTGGTGCCAGCAGGTACCCAGCCATATCTGCTCAGCCAGTGATCAAATTCTAAACAGAGAATTGTCATTACATTTATACAAGAAATATCCAAGTTTTTCAGGCTCTAACAGAGCAGCTTCTATTATCAAAAGTAGATTAATCACTTGGTTCCTTGGGAGATTTGACTTGGATATTAGGGAAAAGTTCTTCCCCCAGAGGGTGGTTGGGCGCTGAACAGGCTCCCCAGGGAAGTGATCACAGCACCAAGCCTGTCTGAATTCAAGAAGCATTTGGGCAACATTCTCAGGGACATGGTGGGATTCTTGGGAATGTCCTATGCAGGGCCAAGGGCTGAGCTTGGATGGTCCTTGTGGGTCCCTTCCAATTCAGGGCATTATATTATTCTATACTCAATACAGAAAGCAGAACTTATCCTAAGGCATATGCCTGTGCCTTTATGGGATTCTGCAAACTCAATAAATGAGTATATTAAGGAGGGAATTAATTCCATTAAGTTAAAAGTTATGAGGTTCAGTCAATATGCAGAAGGTATATTCAACAACTAAGAGATATTACAACCAAGAATCCCTGAAGTTTTCCTTCTTCTGACTGATAGCATGATACCACATATCTGACAACCTGATATGCACATATTTATCATAGTAACTATTAAACTGATCTCAGGAATTCTGAAGAATGAATCATGAGGGCGACAACACTGAAAGATGAATCAGAGTGGGCGAGAAATGAAGTACAGAAGAAAGACAGAGCAAAATGCACCCAAACACCTATTTTGGGAGGAACTAGAGTCTGGCAAGAGATAGAAGAGTTTCCTGAAATTAAAAAAAGAAGATGATGTTCACCAGTCATTACAAAGCAACTGAATGCTGACACATCCAGACACTTCACACAACAAGGTGCTAACAGGACTGGTGTACAATGTGTGAAGAATGGTGACAGTACCAAGGACTTCCTTCCTAGGGAGATTATTTTTGGTGCATTCTCAGTCATTTGTGCACATCTGGGTGTTTTTTAAAGTACCAAAATAGTGGATGTTTAGCACTATTTAACTGGCAAAATCATCAACTGTAGGAGAAGGTTATTTGGTAGTTCACAGAGACCAGGCAAAACTTGGAAGGCCACTACGTGAGGGGCGAAAGACACAGGAGACAGATATGTCAGGATATATCAAAGTGATTTTCTTTGGTCTGTGTCTACTTTAAAAAAAGAAAAATCTACGGACCATTTTTCAAAGTTAAACTTTGCTTTAAAAAAGAAAGCCTTGTGAGGCAGTAAAAAAGGAAAATGCTGAATATGGAGACTAAAGGAAGGTGAGAGAGACAAATGAAACAGTTTATTAGTGATGTGGGGTGCAGGGCTGAAAAGGAACTTCACTAATGCAGTTTCAAGAGAAAACATTTAAGGAGTGACTGCACAGCCTAAATGGGGCAAACATGGTAAAATAAACCACCTAACCAATCACTCTACCACATATATTAAATAGAAATAATGTCCTATAATATGCCAAGTGTTTTAATGACTGTCTTCTGGTCAGCCATAATGGCTTCATAGCAAATGTAGCTTATATGAAGAACTCATTAGGGAAGAGAGGAAATATCTGACTTTCACTTGGCTGCTATGAAGGTAACATTTCACATGAAAAGTACAACCAAAGCTGCTTTTCTTCTTGCAGATTACAAAGAAATGATTCAATGATGCAGCAATTCAAGGGAGGCAAACCAGTCAGTGCTGTGGGGACGAACCTGCCTCTGCCTGAGCTCGGTGGAGCAGCACCTTGCAGAGCCACTGGAGATGGCTGTGGCAAGTTATCTCTGGAGCCAGAAGCACCAGGGCTGCTTGGAATAATTACCCTTTCAGGGAGGCAGAACTAATTACCTTGGCTCGAGCCCAGGTGGGTATTTTTTCCAGGGCTCAAGCTTCCAGCTCCACAAGGTGCTGGATAGGCTTTTGTATTCCCTGGATTATCCCTACCATGGCATTGCTAGATAAGCACATCCCACTTGATAACTGGTGGCATTGCCACAGAGCTAAGGGTGCTGAGAATATCAAGATATTATTTGTAGAGCAGAAAAATATGTATTTACTGTAGCTAAAAGTCTGTCAACAGGTATAACCATCAGCACATCTTCTTATCATTGATTACAATTCACATGATATATCAGCTACAAATTTTGTTATAGAACCTTATCAATATTCAAATGAATCACTCTAAAATATTTCTGCCTTCCAGCACAGTATTTGATGAGCAGAATTCCTCCTGGAATGCAAATAAAATGACACAAGAACCTGTACACCAGAGAATTTCTATTTAACGTTGAATTTCTTTCGCATCGAGACATTAAGTCTCAGCTTTAAATTGATTTCATCTTGTCGTTAAACACAAAAGTATTTCAGCCTTGAGGACTGTTCTGAGAGTGAAAAGTGTTTAGAGCCACACTTTCCAACCTGGTTGCCGAAATGCCCTCCAGTTAACAAATATTGACAAGGAGCACCTCGGTTCAGGAAGCCCCACGAGTCAAACAGCGAGTGAACATTGGTTTTTAAAGAACAAACCCTCAAACACGTTTATCCCAACTCTGTAACATGACTGGAGTAATCTCTGACATGTCAGTGTGGTCAGGAAACCTGCATTACAGATGCAGGAAAAATTCCTGACGTGATTTAATGAAGGATGACAATCAGGAACTAGGCTGTTAAATATTGCACGTTGACTTAAGCATTAAACAACAAAGTTCTCCTCTGAATTTTTAAGTCTTATACTGAGTTTATAAAAACCCAAAACCAACTAGGAAACTTTTAGCATGAGAGATATACATCCCTGAAGCAGGAGAAAGAAACTGGAAGCAGGACATTAGGGAAGCAGGATATTAGGGACGTCCCCCCATTATACATATTTCAGATCACATCCATAGAAGAAAACAGTAAGATGGTTTTTCATATCATCAGGTAAATATAATCTTGGTAAAGAACCAGAAGTTGCAGTTATTGACAAAAATACCTGAGTGCCACTGAAAGCTATAGCACTAAAATATTCTGCTGTGTCCATACAGTGAGCCCTCTTTGTGTCTCTTGGTGGGATGGGGCTGCCAGTAACACAAACTGGGAGATTTCTGTGATAAATCAGAGCCCATCAGGTGCAGAAGCGACAGGCACCATTACTTACAGCCATATGGGAGTGGCAGACTTCTCTATTGCTGGTTTCACTTCTCTGAACCATAAAAAGCTCATTATCCCAAAAGCTGCACTCTCCTGTTGTCCTGTAGACCAAGTCAATACCAGGAGAACTGTCTCACACACTGTACTGATTAATATTTGATCTATCGTATTTGTAATCAGCAAAAATTCACTTCTTTTAATCTTGATATTTTTTCTTTTCATTGCTTTTCACCACCTTCTCAATAAGAGATAAATGCCATTTTAATAGAAGTTTATAGTCACTACATTAAAATGTTCAAGGTAATATTTAATGAGGCAGAGAGCTCTTGGCCACACTCCCTTGATCTTAATTATAATCTCAGCTTTTTTTTTTTTAAATTACTATCACTTTATTACAAACTTTCCTGAAGGTTGGGCTATACCAGGACAGAGAAAGTAAATAAGCAAGCAAAGAACACATTCCCTACTTCTAGACTTGGGGAGCCTAAAGATCAATGAGCAGCTTTGACAAGTTTCAGTGTAGTGAGAGATGTAACTGTCGTGATTCTGCTTGGGAATAAATCAGAAAGTTTTGACACCAGCAGTAATGTCAGCTCTCTGCCTTGTTATTTATTAGTATTTTTGGTCACTGGGATAGTCTTCAGAGACAGATACCTCATTTTTATGAAAGTAGCTCCATTTGCAGCTGGAAACAAAAAACCCTGGGATTTACTCTTCAGTTCACTTCACCCTAGCTGCTGAATTTTTAATTTGAAGCAATTAAGAAAAAACATACTGACAAATAGAATGTCATTTAAGCTAAAAAAATAATATCAGAAAACATTCTGTTGCTTTCTTTATGTCTGTCTAGACAATAATGCAATGCATTAATTCAAGTGCTTTCTACTCTGTATTCATTTTTTACCTTATTTGCCATGTATTAATCAACTCCATAATGCACTTCTGAAGGTGAAGGATTAGAGAGAGAGCTGAAGAACAGAAGGTCCAAGGGAGTGCAGCCTTCATATAATCTTACCCTGGCAAGAGTGAGTGCATAAATGTGCTCAGTGAAAGCAGTAAAACGCATTCATGACAAGCAGCCATGGCCAAGTCAGACTTCATGGGGTGTTTTGTTTCCCTGATGTTTCACTCAGAATAACAAGGAACCCTCTCTGTGCCAGGGCCTGAATATCTATCCAAGCACAATGTCTGACCTTGATCTCTCTGAACCTCCTGAGTCATCTACCCCCACGGAATCCACCTCTATAAAAATGAAATGCAATATCCTAAAGAAAATACACAATACTTTGCAATGTGCACCCTCCTTGGACTCTTTCAATCCTTAATTTCTTGGGTAGTTTTTCAATTTTTTTCCCTTTACATTGTCCATATTTTCAATTAAACTCACTGGACTGTTCCCTCATACCTGTCTGACAGCACTAGCTGCCTTTTTGTCAGACACCCTGTGAGGGTTAAGGCACAGTGAAGGAAAAGGTGGTTCTGACCCAGGAACAGCATTTTAAACTCTCCCTTAGAAACCTGATGTGCTACATGCTGGGGGGGGGGAAAATAAATACATTGTCTTTTAGATGGCTCCATTCCCTCTGTGTTCTCCATGAGAAAGTCTGGAATATGTGGACCCTGGTGGCTTTATTTTCCTTTTCTCAATGCACGTGGTTCCTTCTGAACTGTCAGGAGAGCTGACTGCAAACCATGTTCCATTTCTCCAGTCAAATGTGCACATGTTTCTTTATCTCTGCTTTTTAACAAATAAATATAAACAAGCTGCAAGCCCTTTGTGAATAGTGTGGTTTTATTCTCTAGCTATGACGTAGTTCTAAAATGCATTTGTTTTACATTTCAGAATGGCTTTGCCTATCATACTGTTTGTTTTCCTAGTGTGCAGAAACATTCCAGAAGTCTTTCAAAGCAATGTATGCAACACTAACACGATTAAAACCATGTGTCACTTCAGTTTAAAAGGATAAAAATTTATTTCCTTAATCTCTTAATGCAGGCTTATGTATTTAATTTCTTTTAAACCTAAATTAATTTCAGCAAATTATGTGATCATTATATTTATTTCCAAATCTTTTCCTAAACCAACAGATGTTCTTAATACACGGAAAACAACTCGAGACAGCAGGTGAAAGATAAAGGATGCTAGTCTAAAGAAGGTAGAGATTCTGAAAGACAGCACAATTTTCAGAAGCCAAAACCTTTAGAGTAGACAACACAAGAGGCAATTCAAAGTACCTGTGAAATGACAAACACACATGAGATAGTCAACAGTAAAAGGAAAAAAAATAGACAGACAGAAACTGAAAAGGCACCAGTGCTTTAAATTTAAGAATAGCTAAGGAAGACTGTTTAAAAAAAACCGAACCAACAAACCAAAATCTTACTTGCAATATTATTTGGAGAAGGCAACAGCTCTGTCAACAAACAATAGGAAAAACCCACAGATAATTTCAGTCTGACAACCAACTGAAAGCCCAAGAAATCATATCCTCTTTATGGAAAATAATAACAGGATGCTGGAGGAGAATCAGAGGGATATCACATACTCAGTTCTTCCTCTGCCAGCATGACACACTTACTATTGTCTAGGCTGTGGACAGGATTAAACCCTTCGTCCATGCAGCCCTTCACACATCATGGGCTTCATCAGTGGAGTCCTTTTTCCGTGGTTCCCAAAGCCCTGTCCTCTCTGCAGCACCACGGAGGCACCAGCGGAGCTGAACGTGCCACAGCAGTTGGGGAAGAGCTCCCCTCCCCTGCAGTGTGCCTGCCAGAGAGTCAGGGCTTTGAAAAGCCTTCAATAGATCATTTTCCTCTTTTCTTCCCAAAGAAAAAGTAAGGAAACGTTGCAGAAGTTGATATGCAATAATCATTTGCCTATTGAGCCCACGCTTTCCCCCTTTGAGAATGAGAACAGTCTTATGTTTAAATCAGCACGTTGAGATTACTGTTAGATATCTGTACATGATTCATAAACCCCCCAAAAATACTAGAGTTTAAACTGCCCTGGTTATTATCAAAGTAGTCTATAAATATGCACACATTTAGTACATTGGTTCAGATGGAGAACTTTAACTTGTGCTGTTGTAACTCAGATCTGTTTGATGTCCATTTTCTGCAGTGTGTATGTGATGCACATTTATCCTTTTTCAACCAGTCATACTACTGTAATTATTTTTGCATGCATATTAATGATATAGCATAATGATATAATTTATTTCTAAGCAAGTCATAAAAAATGAAGTGTATATATTGATGTTCTCTGTTAAAGAGCAACAGCTGTTACAATATATGAAGTTCTTATTACATCTGACCCACCACAGGCTCAGTTGTGGTGGATGTATCTCTTTAGAATAGGTGGGACAGTAAACAACATTTTATTTTTCAGGTCTATATATTTAGCAGCTACATCATGACTGTACCAATGATTGCTACCTCAGGATGATGCACTGTGGAGAATCTAGATTGTCACCTATTTAAAAGGAGGAAGGAGCACCGAATATATAATAATGGACAATCAACTGAGGTAGTTAAGAACAAAAGGTGACTTTCTAAACAGTAGCCCTGTCTATTGTCTGCACTGGATTAGTGTCACTGCCTATGCTCTTTAATGCACTGTCATCCAGGATAAATGGAGATTGATGGCAATTATTAGTCTATTTTTTTCACACTTTCTGTGGTTCGGTGCCTTCCTACTTGAAAATGTTGTTGTGCAAAAAGGCAGCATCCATCAGCTGCATTGTTCATTGGTCCAAATCATATGTTGATGAAAATATCAGTGTAGTGCTACTGACTTAAACCATAAGAGATGTCTGGGTCACTGTGTCAAACCTCTGTAATCACAGTCATTAATGTAAAAGACGTTACATCCTGAAAGTTCTTGACCAATACATCACCAGCCACAGAAAAACCCATTAAATTAAACCACTTACACACAAAAGACCAAAAGCCTCAAAACACAGGATATGCTTCAGAAAAAAAATGAGAAAGCAAGAGGTATCACCAGTACCCTGGAAACCTTCAGTGGAAGGAAACCTTTTAGGTGCCACAAAACATTACCATTAGTTAACCATTGGTTAAAAATGCTTGCACACAGTCTTGCACACATCCACACCAGGATTTTACAGCACAGTTAGCAGAGCTTTGCCACTGTGAGTGTTTGGTATGTTCCCACATAATTCAATCTAATTTATTTCGTCCGGTGAATTCTTTAAGAAGCCCCGCTTGCTGAGACGTGAAGTGATCGTGGCATTTCACATGTTTGTGACGAGTTTGAGATATTGCTTTTCTCTTCTCACACAGCTTTTTAATAAAAATGCTGCCAGTTGGCCGACCTAGCCCTCTTCAAGGTTAATGGTTTGTTATCTACAAATTACTTTTCATGATACAGCTTGGGTTATGAACTCCAAAATTGTCTTCTGTTGGCTCTCCCTTCAATTTGTTTTAGGCTCGGGGAAAAGCAGTTCTCACAATAGGAAAAAACTACTCCAGCAATGAAAAGAGATAATGTTGGCTTTAGAAACTTACCTCTTTTGTTCCATAAAAAGGCATGCAATTATTTCAGCTGGGTGATGTTGGGGAACAACTGCTGTCATGTTCCGTGGTAAAGCTGAAAGCCTACACGGTCGCAATTTACCCAACACTGCCCTGACTCCTGTTCCTTGCACAGGGAGCCTCTGGGCTAAAGATGTTTCAGAGGCAATAATTAGCGACACTGCATCATTGTAAAGGTTTATAAAGATGTTAATAGTCAGGCAATTCATAATATGCAGTCTTTGTTATCATTTTGGAACATCTGTTACTTAAGAGCCAACTCCGTAACAAACCATGCCCCGGCGTTTTATAATCCTCACGGTGTAAGAGGGGGGGAAAAAAAAAGAGATGAAATTAAATTTGATCTTGAGAGGTAGCAGACATATTTGCATCCCACTGAGGACAGCACAGGCAGGAGGTGTTCAGCACCACCCTGCAGTTTTCATATCCTTCACTGACATATCTCATCATCCTTTACCAGTTGGCCCTTTCCACCCTTTAAAATTCGAGAGTGAATTCTGCAAGAAACCAAAGGCAAGATTCCAGTAGCACATTATAACTCTCTATCCAGGAAATGCACATTTGCTTTCAAGGTCTGGGGGCCATTAGAGCATCTACACTATCAAAAAATGTGACTTCACCAATTCAAGTGTAATTTCAGTCGTTAGAAAAAAAAAGAAGTGTAAGTGTCTCTCATCCTGCCTGACTGGTGTTTGCTAGAGATCATTTACTTTACATGATGCCATTTCAAAAGGACTGGGAAATCATGCAGTAATGAATAATAATAAAATCAATGCAAAAATAAAGCAAGGCTTTCTTGGCATATTCGTGGTAGCCTTGCACATAGTGTATTGCAAACTGCTTAATTTGTTTAATTTTGCATAAATCATCTATCCCACATATTTTAAGGGGTTTTGAGTGATGCCTGGCAGCATAATGCAGAATTACAAGCTGAAATGACTCTTACCACTTTAAAAACCACATAACAGGCCAGACTTTTGCTTACAGTTAACTAATAACAATTCTATTACTGCCATTCAGAAACTGCTGAAATTACGTCAGCTTCTTCCAACAGGCAGTCAGCCCAACCTTTTTTTGTCCAAGTTGTTGGAAAAGGATTGCTAGTTTTCTGTCTGTTTTCTAACATGGTTTAGGACATGACAGTTTTGAGCTGTCCTCCTTGAGTAAAATGTGCACTGAATTAAGAAGAACTTCCAGAAGTGATAAATCTGACAGTGGTACCCTAAAACATCAGCTTAAAAGCATCCTATAAGGGAACAGATGCTGTGAAATGATTAAAAGCTTTAGGGTTAAAGGGAAAGAACAGGTTGCTGCAGCACTGCCACCAAAATAAATCAAACTATAAATTCTTTTACCACTATGCAAAATTTATTCTGGTTAAAACCCTAAGCCTTTCATTATCTAAATTAAAAGTATACTGTGTTTATTGAGTTTGGAGATTAGCTTGCTGTTATACACTGTAGTCTTACTTTGATGTCTGAGGATTAATATTCATGAGGTTTCACACTATTAACTACACATGTTCAACATCTAACAAGAAGTATATCTTACAGAGCTCAATTATTGTAGGGTGCTTTTAGTTCTGATTTTATCTTTCATTTTGCTGTGGATTCCCATGGAGTTCTCAAACTGTCAAAGGTTTCAAAGCTGGTCCTGGCAGGTTTATTGTACCGATGGATCTGGCTAAACTTAGACATTTTCTCTAGTTTTACATGAGTGAAAACTTTCAAATTCAGTTGCCTGCAACGTCTGAACTATCAGAAGAATTGAAAATCAGAAGAAATTGTTCACTCCCCAATCCCTTCAGTCCAGAACACTGCACAAGACTATGGACATTATTGGTCAACACTGACACTTGCCTCTTTTGAAAGAGTCTCAGGGACATGAATCCTTTGTAAACTGTGGGCCATAAAAACATGACATTCTAAGCTGCTGCTTTTTAGGAATTCAAAAACTCAAGCCCCAAAGTCATGGAACACTTTGTGTGGTCATTACCACACAGGAGAGCTGCTGTGCAGGGAGCACCACCCCCCTCTGCCCCTGTGATGCTGCTTCAAACCTTCTGCTTCTTTCCTTCAGAGCAGGAGAGAAAGTCATAAACTGCACAGCAATAGCAACCAAAACCAATAACAGAAGCAAATGTCAGGATTTGAATTGCAAACTACATGTGAGCCTTGACTGCTAAAACTAAATGCAGATTTGAACATTAAAGGTTGGAAGTTGCTCTGCTGGGGCCAGAGGTTGTTTCTGCTTGTCCCTTTGACAAACTACTGGGCATTACAAGCGGAATAGAGCTGGCAGGGAGGGAGAGTCATGCCTAGCAACTCTCAAAAGTAAAGTTCACAAGATTCATGGGAAATATTTACTAACTTAAGAGAAAATATATATTAAATTACTCCTTGTATAATGATTATTTTCCTAATGGAATTCTGCTGCAGGAATGTAGCTTTCTAAAGCAGAGACCAATTTATCCTGGAAACAAAAGGCATTTTAGGCCTTGCTGTGTAAGCCCTGATTCCCACTCAGATGCGCGCATTTAGAAAAAAATCAGAATTAATCTTTTGAAAGGCACTGAATTTCCCAACAATTTGAGATTTGGGAGCTTCAGTTTTGCTGCCTTTCAAATTACACTTTCATTAATTTGGTCTCTGCAAATGCATGTTATTCCTCACCATCAGTAAGTCTATTAAGTCGTGTGTTTTGTTCCAGCGCAGTAACATCATCAGATCTTGGTGTGAAAGGCTAAATGGAAATGAAACAAATGTCAGTTTTCACTCCTGCAATTATTCCCTGAAAGCCTGATGGAGAAAAACGCTTGAAATGCCCAAACACAAAGCCGGAGTGTCCTCCCGCCGGAATGTCTTCCCACCGGAGGGTCTTGCCGCCTGTTTTATTAAGAAAACTTACACAAAACCCTGCTGGAAAGGCAAATCCCCATTTTCACCATTAATACACTGAATGAGTGTTCTGTGTCAGTTCTCCCCTAAACTGTTTGAGACATACAGTAAATATTTTTTTGAGAGGAAAAGAGTGATGCTGTCAACCTTTCCATTCAGCGGTTCCACCTGCGGGTAATATCAACGGGGAAACACTTGGAGGACAAAATAATTGCTGAGAGTTTTCCTTTTGATACATTTTCCCTTGGCACGAGCACAGCACAGCAGTGCAGTTGTTCTGGCACTCAAAGCAACTCAAACCCAGCTCTGTTTGCCCGTGGGCTGCCACAAGGTTTGACTTCCTACTCAGGTAAATGAATCCTGGGATTGGGAGGTTTCAGGCACTTCCATGGAAAACCAAAGAGGGAAAAGCTGCAGAGCTCTTGGAGCTCCTCCCCAGGATTGGAGATGGTACTGAGGGTTATAATGAACCTTTGTATTTGCAAGTAAATCCGCTTGTTTTGGTGCAAAGGAAGACAAAACAGACTCCCTTTATAAGCAAAAATGAAGGTGTTGAGTAGTTAAAAGTTACCCACCAAAGAAATCAGGGCTCTCACGACAGAAATTGGGCATTAAAAAGACAAATCTGAAAACTGTAATACACCAACACAGACCTGGCTTAAATGTATAGATATATTCCTTAGCAATCACACAACTTATAAATACTTTATTTTTAATGTTATGTTGCTTTTTACTGGGCATTGGAGGCAGCTACTTCTGACACAAAAATCAATACAATTTTCTCAGTGATTCACCTCTATTAGCCCATCTTTTTGCAGTAATCTCTTTTTTGGATCCAGTTGTTTGCTGTCTTTTTCTTTCTCCAGGCAATTTAACAGGAAATTGCTTTGTGTGCTTTTTTACTTGTTTCTACTCTGAAAAAAAATATATATTTTAGATCTAATGCACTTCTTGTTCAGACAAGGAGTGTGGGTGGGTGGGTGAGACAGGTCAGTCCAAAAGCAAAAAGGAAAAAACCTATAAGGTTTCAGTTTACCTCAATTTAAAGCAAGTTTTGTAAATATAAAACTATTCCAAATAGTATTATGAACTTTTGCCTTTTCAATAATAAAAATTATTTCAGCTCCATCTTTCCATAAATTTCAGAGTATACAAGAGCACTTCTGAAATGAACATTGACGAGTGAACGGTGACTGCCAACAGTAATGACTGTTTGTAAAAGAACCAAGTGTGGGTTTTTTTCCACAGCTTATTGTGAAATAATAACATGTGTTGTCTGGTGTGGAAAATGCAGTTTGATTTTCAATTATTCTTATTTATATGATCAGCAGTTTGGTGTGCGTTAGGTGTGAGACGACAAACAGGATTGGGGTGGAGACATCCTACTCACTCCTTGTGATGTATGGAAACCAACAGGCCCATCTCAAAATTTCTCTTTGCCTAGCTTTTCCTTTTTGTCAAGGAAATATCAGTTCTACATTTCACTCCCTTTTCTTCAATAGATTTCCTTGTATCCTGCAGCAACTCTGAAGAAATCCAATGTGGAAATCGACACAGACAAAAGAAGAAACAAAGTCAAAACCCAGTGAGGGCTGAACTAGTTTGTGCCAAGTCCTTTCCTGCACCTTCCCACATTTGCATTTTTGATGAAATATGTTTGTATTTCTTCCATAAAGACTACAAAATAAGTCTTAATCTCCTGTCCATATTTACGGACTCTGAGCAGCATGTTGTAAGAGGCTTAGCTCTGTGGACTTAGTAACAGCTCTTTCAAAAAGCTGGAGGCAACTTGCTATGAAGTTTCTAACTGAGCCAGAAATTGGTCTGTGTGAATAATTTAGCCATCCTTTGTTAAGTTGCTAAGCAGAGCTCATGTTCCTCTTTAATTTGTGTACATTTGCAAGAATCCCTCAAAACCTGCGGGTGCACCTTTGTTCTTCCACCCTCCTCCCAACTTGTCACCTTCTACCTCATAAAGCACATACAGGTCAGGAAAGCAGGTTCTGAAATTCAGCAATTAAGAGATTGTTAGATACAGAAATAGCATGACTTTGAGCACACAGTCATGAGATCTAGTAAAAAAAAAAAAAATAAAAAGAAAGCAATGCAGAAGAAAAAAAAAAATCTGCTCTGGATACCGAAAGTTCTGAAAAAATATATGCTGTGGATCACACAGATGGGCTGTAGAAAGGTGGCAGATAATGTTATACTGCTCTATCCACCACCCTTCTCATTCTTAAAGAGCACTAGAAATAATATTTTAAGAGTACACTGAATATTTTTAATTGATTATATTTTCTGCATCAGTAGTGTCTGTGTTCGGGACATGAAACCACAGGGTTGTAAGTGGTGTGTTCAGTGACCATCTGACAAAAATAAAACATGCTGAAGGCAATTTGTATTTAAATGCAGTTTGTAGCCAAAATAGAGCAGAGGTCACTCTGTTTTTGGCTGGGTGCTAATACCTTACCATTATAATACCTCCCTCATACACTTGTCAGGTAGATCATCCATGGACAATTTAATTTTTCAGACTGACAGTTATTCTTTGTCTGGATAAATTAGCTTAAGTTATACACACACAAACACACATACAAATACTACTAAAAAAAAAGGTAACAAATCCCTTGCCTCCTATTTTGCAACTCTTTATGAGAAAATAAGAACTTTTCAATCTGAAGAGAATTTCAATAAAACTCTGGCCCAGCTTTTATGTCTGAATTTTACTGGATTCTGAATACACTACAACAGGGGTAAAGGACTGCAAGCTTTCCTTGGTGGTGATGGATTCTTTAATTACAAGAGCATTCTCCTAATCCAGTGAACTAATACAGCAGGCAACTGAAAATTTTCTTTTAGCAGATTTGCATCAGTGCAGGGAAATAACTCACACAAGGAAGAAGTTCAGACAAGCATCACTCCTACAGAGGGAATAATCACAGAAACATCAGCCTTGGGAAGGACCTCTGGAGATCTCTAGTCCAGCCCCCCTCGGGATGAGGGTCTCTTGCCAACCCCAGATATGGGGAACCTGGGCCTAATTAACCTGCCTCACCTAATTTGCAGTATTCTCTTTCATTAACAAGCAATAAGGTTAAACTGCAAAGACACTTGTCATGGTCCACAGATATTTAACATTAGGAAGAATCTGAGATGTGTAAGGTACAGTTAAGATGACCTTCTAGCCCTTTTCCTCATTAAACACATGAAGATATATCAAAATACAGCCCAGCCTTAAACCAACCATCCCTCTGCACAAACACAGGAACTTGGCAGGGAGCTAAATTACACTCCTTCTGCATCAGGGGCAGAAAGCAAAGTTGCTTTGTGGTCAACCTGACACTTATGTAAAGCAATTCAGAATGGTTCCATTTTCTGCTTTACAGAAGGAGGAATAAAATCCATGTAAGTAAGGAATTCAAGCTGCTGAGTTTAGAAGCACAATGATAAATATAAGAGAACATTCACTGTACTTTGACTGACTGGAGAACTCAATGAATGAAAATGCAAAAATCTAGATTAAGTTCAGTTTTATGTGGGTTTTTTGGGAATATTTGGTATAACTAATATTCCTGACTGTTCCGACAGCGGGATCTAAAGATTCAGAGATGATGTTACAAAAGCTGCAGTAGAAAGCAGTAGAAAGCTACAGGGGAAAAAAAAAAATAAAGGAAAAAGAAGCCCACATGCCTCAGGCTGGGAAAAACAGGCATTTATTTTTTGTACCTGTTAACTGTTCCTGTTTTACAAATGACTATTTGTATTAGACAAGACTCCAAAAGCCATTTTAACAGGAACCCCACAAGACAATAACTGTGCAACTGACTTTGCACTGGATTTATGAAACATCAGCAGTGGAAGATTAACTGCCAGCATGGGAGAAATCCACCACCTCAACCAGAATTTACACATGGAAAACCTATTTGGTCGAGAACAAAGGCATCAAATCTACTGTGGATGCCCAGGAGTGGGACCTGCTGATCAGCTACAAATCAGTTTGTGTGCATAATATACAGGATCACATTCAGCTGGAGAGGTGATTGGTTTCAAATCAGATTTTGGAGGGTGCAACATGTGCAGGAAGGACACTCTGCCTGGCTGTCCTAAGAGTTTGGTGTTTGCAGTACTTTGTCTTGTTCTCGCTTGTCTCTGGCCTCTCGTGCATTTAAATGCACTCAGAACTATTTCATACTGTGAAGTAAAACAGAAGAAAAGCCACTCAAAGTGAGAAGTTTGTAAGGAAAAAAAATAATAAATTCTTTGGGTAAAAATACACAGCCCCAGAAAAAAGAACTTTGCCATCACTCTCTGTCACCCAGTACACGCAGGGAAACAGGTCTTTTTTTTTTCATCTCATCTCCTTGTACTTATGTTCTGTTGTAGTTTATCAGAATAATTGAAGTAACAAAAGATGAAGCCATTATTGAGCCACTCTTCCTAAGGAAATGAGACTTAGATTACAGTGTTCTCTCTCTGTTACTCATTAAAAACACTTTTATTAATTCTCAGTTGAATTCAATGGGATCTGACAGAGAAACAGACATCTCAACCATAGGATGCTTCCTAGAGGAGAAAAGCAAAGGCTGGATGGAGAAATGTGGCTCAGATTAGTGGTTCCAGCCCCTGGAAAAAGGGGCCTCCAGGGATGCTAAATCTCCACATCTTTTGTACAGGTTTTGTAACAGGAAAGCAGGCAGTACATGCTTAACACCATCAATAAATACACAAAGGTTTAATTCAGATTTTCCTACTGAGCTTTGTACTTCCATTTTATTTTTTGAGGACAGGCTGGATGAAATAAGCACAGCCATCAGCAAACCTGCCAATTGCTTCGTTGAGAGATTAAAAAACAAACAAAAAAATAGAATATTTCCCTGAAAATTTGTCTTGTGCAAAGGAAACATTATTTCCAGTGCTTATTTAACCATCATCCTTGCAGATACAGCAGGAGGAATTTATACAAGCCAGGAAACCATTCATGGTACAGGAAGGGACCCTGTTCCTCAGTGAATGTGCTGCCAACCAAACCCCTGTCTCTGGGGAGGGTTCACTCCTCTCCTCCCTGTGCTCCTCAGCAATTGCAGCACCTTGACAAATTCTCATCTGTTCTGTATCCCAAAATTACCACTGTCCTATGGCTGGACAACATCCTGCTAAAAGCAATACATGCACATAACAGCCAGTGACACCACCTTGGATAAACAACACCCCAGCAAACATCTCCACTGAGAAAGAGGTTTCCTGGAGAAGAATATGTAAATTGCTTCTTATCCATTAGGAGACAAAGGAAGAGGGATGCATGTAATTAGCAGAAAGCACAGCAGTAAGTAGCTCTTGCCCACAGCTATCTGTTAAGAACAGCAGGAGAAGTGTGTGGGAAGATTTCATGTTGCTGTGCATGTTCCTCATGCAGCCCCATTGCACATCTGCTTCTCTCAATACCTTTGAAATAAGCTTACATTTGCAATGCCTAGTACATGTTTGGGAATAAAGCGACAGAGAATAATGGTGCTGGCTAACGTGGGGGTGAAGAAGTGGAAGCTGGTTGATTCCAGACCATAATTCAGACACACTCAGCTGTAGGTGAACAGAAGGAAATGATTTTGCTGCTGCAGGGGAGTGGTGACCTCCTCAATGCCCGTGAGGTCTCCGCGTGTCTCGGGGGTTTGCAGGGTCGTGCACAGCTCTGCTTCACCCAAGGATGGGACAGGGCTCTGGGACAAGGAGATGTTCAGACACGTTTCAGGTGCTCAGGGCTCCGTGTTGCAGTGACCCTCCACAGCTGTCCAACAGGAACATTGAGATAACTGAGCTGCTAAAAGCATTCATACAGGACTTGGTGTGGCAAACCACACAGAAATAGCCCACATTACAAGAACTTGGAGTTCATGGATTAAACAGCAAAATGTTTCAGGTCAGAAAACACTTGACCTTCTGATCAAGCCATTTAACAACACCTGATCCAAAACTAGAAGTACTGACCTTCTACATGAGCACAAGCAAAGTAGGATTGACCCAGATATATTCTTTCATGTATTACTGACTTCTGACAGCAAGCTGTAAGCTTCATTTGGTTTCTTGTGGACCTGAAATAATACTCAGTTTTCACCCACATCTGACCTCTCCTAAATTTCCTTTTTAAATCTGAATTTGAAGTTACAGCCCTCACCTATCTCAGGGTCCAGTCAAACAAAAGAGTTACTGTTTTTGAAGTAGTTCATTCATGCCAGTAATAAAAGTATACTTGTCACCAGTAGGATTGCTAAGAGTGATTATGTTCCATACATTTCAAGTTTTTCCTGGTCTCCGGCAAGCTCACAGTCACTGTACCTATTTATAGGCATGTTTAGGTTAAATAATCTCAAAATTCTGTGATTTCCTACCTGTAATTTAGGGCATATGAAGTCGCTTGGGTATTTAATTTACGTCTCTCAGTTGCTGAGCCATCTATTTCAGCTCTAGCTTTTATTTTTAGACAATAAATCTGGCACAATTCAGCTGAAATGTGGGAAGCAAAGCCACATTCCCCTCCTGGACAGCACAGGCCTTTATTCCTACATGTCCTCGATACTTTCAAAACATAAGGCTGTATTTCTGACGTGCACTGGAACTGCAGAAGCTCAGTGAATAAGCAGTAATTTGTTTGTTCACTTTCAAAAAACATAAAGTGCAGTTCCTTCGTGCCCACTACTACCGTAATTTTTAATGACATCTAATACTAAAATTATTTCAGAGAATGCTTTCTGCTGCAGCTCCTCCTGTTGCCCCCATTGCTGCGTAATTTTGCAGTAATTTACTACTGAAATCTCCTTTTGTGCAGGCAGTGAGCTATTACTGAGCCACAGGATAGGAACAGAAAATAACCTGCATTACATTGCAGGCACAAACCAAGAAGTTTCCATCCCTTTCATAAGCTCAGAGTTGACAGGAAGAAACACAAAGATAAAAGAGACATAAAGATAACCCGTGTTTTCCCAAAGTGACTCGTCTACAGGTAACTGACAGTTTTGATGCTTCTTCCAAGCTCTAACATCCTGTATTTACTGTTGCATTTCATTTTATGGATTGTTTTTCCCCACACACACACATTCAGTTCAAACAGAATAAGCAGCAGTTTGAGTTATAGCGTGGAACGTGGTCAGAAAGGGGCTTCACAGAACTAGATCGATTCTTGTTTCTTATCCACCTGGATTCATAAACCACTTGTATTGACTCTCTGCTACTTGTAATCTTTGTGTTGGGTTGTTCGTGTTTCACAATCCATTACAAGCTAAAGGAAGAGCTTTTTATGAGAAAAAAAAAAAGAGGTCATGGGACTTGGACAGTGCTGCTCTCTCTTCTGCATGTTTTGGGTGTTTGGTTTTATTTTTCTGAAGCATTTTGGGAAAGTTTTCAATCTTTTGGTTTTACCTTGTATACAATATTAAATAAAGTTGAAATTCAAGAAAAGATCTATGATTTCATGGCAGGTGAAGTCAATGGAAATACATGTCTCCAGTTAGTTCAAGATAAAAATAAAAATATTTCCAGTGAAAGCATGAAAAAAATGGATAAACTGTAGAGGTGAGGCAAGTGCAATGGAAAGGAAGGTGAATAGGTGCAAGGAATCCTGCTATAAACAGCTCCAAAGGGTTTCTTGTGAGAATTCAATGTACTTTTCCCTGAGTGATACAACAATGGAGCAGCTGGTAGAAGAACTGATGAAATATTGTCTTCTGGAGGGAACAGACAGACATATCAACTATCTATTCCAGTGCAGGAGGAGATAAGATATCCAAGAGCTTTCTAAACAGCTAATTATTTCTTAAATTTTAATATTAGGTATTAGGAAATGCCATTAAAGATATAGTTGCATCTCTTAGATTCTTAGCATAATTTATTAACTGCCTTTTAGTCTCCTTTATTTTTCTTAGGAACATGAAAAAAAGTGCCTTGAAGTATGGCTTGAAAGATGTAATTTCTCCCTTCTTTAGCTATTTCAGGCAAAAATTAAGCTGCTTGGATTTACCAGGCTGGCTCTCAATATGCATGAAGGAAGAAACAATGCTGCCTGTGATTTAATAAAGGTGATTATCTGTAATGAAAAGCTGTGACCCCTCTGTAATGCATCTAAATTAGATCTGCACAAGAAAAAAAGAGGAAAATTTCTTCCTTCTTGGCTTTGCCATCCTGGATGAGTGTATCAATGTCCCAAGTGAGATACTGAGATAAGCCCAACATCCACAGTCTGACTGAGCACAAAGGTGTTGGGCACATAAATCACACAGGCTTCTAAGATGCTGGAAACCTTGCTGTGTTTTGCAATAGTGTAAATACACATTTTCAATTCTTTTTTGGTATCATTTCTATCAAACTACATTAGACCTTCCAAAAGCTGTCTAATCTCTCAGATTATCAGGGATTTAAACACCCTAACCCTTGTCACAGTTAGAGCTCATTAACTGCTGGTGAAAAAGTGTCTTTTCTATCTCAATTCATCAGCTCCTGAGGTATTTGTAGACCAGCAGAATCCCACAGTTTCCTAGCAGAGTTAAAAACCTTCTTATTCCTTTACCATCACTTGGTGTTTTGCTCAGTGTCTCACTAGTGCAGTAAGTATTAAATATTACATTCCCTGTTCAGACCAATATTAAGATTCATAGCTTTTTTAATCTAACACTGATTGCCTTCACCTCCAACAAATTAGTAACTTTATATTAAACTCACATAACCATAGCAATGAAAATTAAAGGAAATATTTTATTATTCTGTACAGTTATTTAGGCTGTCACTATGTAACAAGAAGAGAACTTTCAGCAGCTGGCTCAAGGATTGTGTCAATATTTAAAATGAAAAAGGAAAATAAAAAACACATAAAAAGAAGAGTTATGAGCTCTTGCTGAACAGAGGAGCCAGAAGGTTTTGATTTATAACCTATTTCCATTGGTAGACAACAGATACTTGTGTGCTTAAGAAGATTTCTAAAAACAAATGGAAATGAGCTGCATGCACATCTCAAGCCTGGAGCTGTATCTATTATTTTCCCAGCTAGTTTCAATAAATGGCAATCTTTATCTCCTCAGCACTGACTCAACACATCCCAACAGCCAGCACCAGGCTACTGTGTCACAAAAGTGTGGCTGCTCTCCAAGAATCAGGCTCTGCTGGACACATGGACAGCACAAATGCAGTAAATAAAGCGTTAGCCTGACATAAATCAGCTTCCTCAATATTTGGATATCAACGAAACAACACAAAGTGAAAAGAGAATTATACCTGCTGTGACAGCAAGTGCCAATTTAACACAGGAATTAAGGGTGGGCAAAGCTATGGTTTTTTGGGGGGATCTCTTCTTTGTTTGATTGATAGATTTTTGTTCTCTGACTTTCTCCACCCCCCCCCAAATACAAATCCTGAAAGGAAAGCACAAGATGCAGTTTGACCTACTGAGTCCTGGCAAAGCAAATTTACCAAATAGATAAAACCACCCCTTCTACACAATAATACTCCTTATCCTGATGAAGGTGGTAAATAAATAAGCAGTGCAGTTTGCTGGCTTCCTCTGTGTGCAATATAGAGGCCATAACTGCTTTGCTAAACTAACTGTGTCCTCCTGGAAAGGTTTCCAATATCAATTACAGCTCTGATTGCATTGCCACTAAATAGAGTTCCCTGTCATGTTTCCTTGATTATATGTAAATATTTCCTAAGTTGGGCATGTTTCAAGCTCCATTTAAAATGCAGTACAGTTGGGTATTGTGTCAAAATCATGCAAGGTAGAACACAACTACAAGAACCACCAGACTAATATTTATACTTTTCAGTTTGAAATGAAAGGAAAATGATTTATTCTAGAAAATGTCGTTTAACAAACAACAATAAGATACTTTAGCTCTATGCTATGGAAAATATACCAGCTTTTCTAAGCTATAAAAAAGTCAAAACCATCTGAAGTTTAGCTTGTGTAAGTCCCTAAAACCTCAGACATTGTTCCAACAATAAATTAAGAATTTAAAAGTGTGATACAGGACAAGATCTTTTCCCATTACTACAGTAAAGTTGTTCAGGTGATGGGAATTTCATATGTAAAATAATGATACATGAGGGAATACATTAATAACACCCTGAAGTTTTTCACTGCTCACCTCAAAACTCCTGGCTTATCTTAAAGATTCAAAACTACGATCTTTATATATTTTATTTTGTGAGAATTCTGCCACAGTCAACTTTTCTCTGAGGGCTGAAAGTCTCCAGAGAAATGCTAAGAGTACTGGAGAATACTGAATTAACAGTTAGCAGCTCAAACCCAGATGGTTTTACTTGAAACATACAGAAGATACTTTACAGAAGAAGCTTTAATTAATGCAAGATCTCTTTTTTCTTATTTCTATGAAAATATGCTTTTAGCTATTTATTTCCTCAGAACTTAATGGTTTGTTACATTTATTCTATTTTCTCTTGATTTTTCTGTTTGTTTGTTTGTTTCTCTGCTAATACGAAACCTTCTTAGAATGTTATTACTTCCTCAAAGTAAGAAAGCTGGGGAGACTTTTCCCACATGATTTTTTACCTCAAGGGTTTGGAAGATAAGGCTGCACTGAGAAGTTTACTTAAACTTTAATACCTTCTTTAAAATTTTACACCTTATGCCACAGGAAATATAAATCAGAGCTTGAACAGAGCACAGGCTCATTGTCAGCCATCTAAATATGCTAAGTAAGCAGAAAACCTCTCAGGCTTAGGGGAAATTCTTGATGTTAATATGAGAAAGTCCAAAATGAAATTCACCTTTGGAGAAATATCACAAAACCACTAAAAGTAATTTGTGAACACTGATGGTCTTCTCAATGAATGCCTGACACCTGCAGAAATCCTTTTAGACACGGTCAGACTGCACTGGAACAAAGGAAATTAAATCAACCCTGCAACACTGCCCAGTCATCCCACCCATGTTTTCCAGTTTAACTTCCATGTTGCATTCCATACAACTAGCCAACCTATTTTCTAACCAAATGGGGGAGTTTTTAGATAAATTTTGAATGGGACTAATGAAATTCTGAATTAAATTTCATCTTCCTGAAATGCTCAGATTTTTTACTGAGACAGAAATATGATGGACATCACAGTTAAGAGTTGGGATTTTCTTTCAAGAGAAGCTTATTTTATTCTTCAATGGGCCAGAAAATAAACTATGAATGCATACATGACTCTGTGTACATGTACTTCAAAAACCCACTGGATATTCCTTGTTTAATCCAAAGCTGACAGAAGACTGGAAACAATCCCACAGCACTCATTCCTCAACTGTTCAGCTTCGTGACAGAATTGCTAAAAGCCAATGAATTCAGTCTGTCCATTGACTCAGAGGTTTTGGATTAGGAAACAACAGCACAGGCAGTAGGACAAGAGGTCTGCTTAGTGTGAGCACTGAGACTGCTCAGGGCATAAAGGGCAAACAAGGGCCAAACTGCTTCTGATGAGAGGACACAGAAATCTCTGAGCAAAAAAAACACCTTTAGTCCTGTAACTGCTTCAAGAAAACCCTTGTGTCAGATGCCAGAGACAAGTGCTCCAGGAGAAAACACACTGCTCCCTCCCAGCCAGAGGAGGGGGCAGGTCACCCAGACTCCCTGGGAATGATCTGTGCACCAAACACGATTTATTTTCTTCATGCTCAGCCTCACACCTTCTGCCTGGCACGTGAGTGAAGTGCTTCGTGGCTGCAGGTAACTGCTGCAGGTAGTCATGCTTCTCCACAACACACTTGGCTTTTTGCTCAGCAGACCTGACACACAAACTTCGTTTCTGGAAGCGTCGTGTGACGCCCCGAGGGTACACTTCAGAAATCATCTCTCATCAGGCTCAGTAAATTAGCATTTATAGGGAGAAAACCGCCTTTTTGGAGCCTTGCCAATGCCTGAAGAGCTTTTCTCTTTTTTTTTACAAACAATTTTGTAATAAAAACCTATGTAACCTACCTAAGGGTGCCAGGTGCACCGAAATATTGAGCAGTTTGGGAATAATTAAGTTCCCTGTTGCTCCCCTACTGCTCCTTGCCATCAGCAGCTGCTGGTTTTCCTTCTGTGACAGAGCCACACATGCTGCTGGCTCCAGGAGCAGAGGGCTCTTTGACATAACATGACTATGGATCTCATCACTGACTTTCCCTTCTGAAAAATGCAGAAATGTCAAATCCCACTTCAGAGAGAGCTGAGGCAGAACAGCATTTCATGAAAACAATCATCAGAAAACACCTGACAATCCCAGGCATGAGTCAATACCCAATGACTGACATTATTGGAAGTTTTCAGCTCTGTAAAAAGCAGAGGAAACAACAAATATTTTCTAATGCAGACCATGAATCTCAACTGTTTCAGCAATCCCTCCTTTAAAAAGACCTCTCTTTTCTATCGAAAGATCAATGTGGAAACCTTCCTGGGATGTCAAAACATTATAAAGCTGTATAAAAATCTATTCCTCACTGCTCATTTGAAGCTTCACTTCCATCACCCTGTTTACCCAGGAGTTCACATGTAGCTGCAGTGAGGTCTCCCCTCACTCTCCTCCACCTGCACACACCAAGTGCCCTCAGTGTCCTCACACACCTTCAAATCCAGGCTGTTCACCATCCTCGTGGCGTCCTTTGAACACTCTCCAATGGCTTTAGACCTTTCTTACACACAGAACTGGCACCCAGAACACCTCAGTTTCTTCAGAAAAACTGGCCAAAATCACAGTTCCTTACATTCAAAATATTGACAAACTTCTAATTCCTTAAAATCTACTTGTCCAAAGTCAAGCTGAACTTGCAACTTTGACTCTCACTCTCAATAAACCACGTCTAATTCATGTTTGTAGGTGTGGCAGGGGAAGATACACTACTATCCCTTTGCCATAATTTGGCTCTTCCACCTTCCCCTCAATAAAAATTTGTCAAGCTTCCCTTCCCATTTCCCACTCACAGCCATCTTGGTTAATAAACTAGGAGACGTAACAGTCAAAGCACAAATTAATGAGCATTCCCCCCTTAAATATTCCCTGTAGTCTTTAGAAGTTTAAAATTAGCTTAAAAGTATTTCACAGTCCAGCTATGCCTCCACTCCTCATTACTGAAATGGAGCAGTTTTTCTTTTCTGTCTCATTCCCAGAACTCGCGGAATTTCCACAAGGACAATTCGCTGAAAATTCTTAAAAACTCTTGGAAAAACGAGCAACGGGGCACATGACACAATCATGAGTGATCCAAAGTGCCTTAAAGAGAGAAACTTTTCTTCCTGGTGGAGTTTTCCAACAACCTTTGTGTTTTCACTACGTGCCTGGTCACCTACTGGGATATTCAGGGACTTCAAGTGCTCAGAGCCAGGGCGTGCTAATAACAACAACAAAAACAAGTGCTGGAGGAGCACGACACAGCTACAATGCCATCAGGCGGTGACAGAGCATATCAAGCTTTGCCCGTGTCACTGAGTGCATCTACATAAGCTGATAATGCACCAGGGACAGGGAACTGAATCTTGGTCACACTCAATTTTGGAAAATTACATTTGTTGGGGGGAGGGGGTGGGGAGGGAGGGAAGGGGCACGAAATACTTTCTCTGCTTTTGCTGCCTGTCACTTTTATTCAACTTTTTCATGAATTACTTCTTTCTCAGACACAGAAAAAATTAATACTAATAGTCAAAGGCAAGTTCTTCAGTCAGGAGTACAAAAAGAAGCCCTGACGCATCAGAGCTTAATTCTTTTAAGCCCAAAAAGACGAGGTCTCATTACCAGTCTAAGAGGTACTTTTGCAGTCTACACTCATGCTCCAGGATGGATCCATTGCTAATCAACCGAGTACTGACACAAAGGGAAAAGAACTGTAATATCAGGGCTAGTAAGGCTCTGATAATGCACTGTGATAAAGTTATCAGTCTTGTTTACTAAGAAGATAAGGAGGGAGTTAAGGAACTCAGAGAAATAATTTTGCTGCAGAATTCTGGTAACGTTAATGACCCCAAAGCAATGCAGGCAGGAAGCAGGGCCATTCAGATAACAGTGATAAAGGCACAACGACAGATGCAAATAATCTGGGATCCAGCCAGACTGCTGAGAAACAGGGTAATAAATTTATGTCACATCCAAAGCAGCAAGTATCTTTGTCAAACCCATGCATGCAAGAATCTGCACTGCCCAATCAAAACTTGACCACTAGTCCCAACTATAGCCCTGTTATAAATAGAAGATCCATCCTCAAAAAATAATAAAACCCCACAAAAATACCAAATAAACAAACCCCACAACTGAAACAAAATTAACAAAAAAACCAACCAAGCAGAACAACCAACGAAAAAACCACCCCAAAACCCCACTTGACATCAGCCCTCATTAATACCAGACTTCTTCTTCATAAATCACAGGTCTTTTTGCAAACTTGATGCTTGGGTTCCCAACAGTTAAGCCTCACTGCAAAACCCACCTTATTCTCAACATGAAAGAGGGGAGCTGTTGCACAAATAAAGCCAACAAATGTCCTTACCAACCAGTGCTCTGTAACTTCTTACTGCAGGTCCTAATTTTCAGCCCATTATAAATGCTAAAACTTACCATAACCCTACCCTTGGCTTTAGACTGTAGGAGGACACACATACATCTGTGAAAGTAAATCACATGATATAGGTCTGCTAATACCAGTTTTCCCTTTCAGTTGGATTTGTAGCTTCCAGTGGGCCCAAGTTTGGCTGTTTTGGGCAAAGACAGATAGCACACTTCAAGGTTGAAAATCTTCCTCTATTACTAACATCAGCAAGACTAGAATTGAGTATGTTAAAAGTGATAGATAAATATCACTTAAATGTAAATAGAAGAAACTTAAATAACAAGTAAGGCTAACAAGGAGTGACAGTGTAGAATATTACTGTGACTAAACAAAAGAGATGGTTCTATACAGGAGTGTATTATTGACCCTCCTCAAACAAGTATTGGGAAATTTATTAGGCAAGGAAATTAGGGAGATGTCAAAACCAACACAAAATAGCATGTCATTATTTCGAGCAGGAGTGTTTTCTTGAGTGAAAAGAAGCAGCAATTTTTTTCTGCACTGAGAGGTTGGTATGCAGCAGGATTTACTTATTCACTGACTAATGTTGCTGTCTTATCTGATTTTATCAGCTCGTACATCTGTTTCCTGGTAGACATCTGGACTTGCATCTTGAAGCAGACAGCTAACTGACAAAGGAGATGGGCTATTATTTCCTGATTGTAGATATCCTCACAAAAATGACACTGAGCTGGACAAAATGCATGTTTTTGCAGACTAAAAATGTTACCTGGGATCATTTTCTTCCACAGTTATGGTTTCTCTCTGCCTTCTTACAGCACTCTGGTAAGAAGGATGCCAATAAATGAAAGCAAAGGAGAAGTCTAACCAAAGTGTCCTTGGTTACCCCCTTCAATCTCTGACATCCAGCAGTTCTTCTGAAATTTTCAGCCGTGAAAGAAACTCATCAGAAATGGATACCACAAACCTGAAGCCCCAGAAGATGACACTCTTTATATTCCAGGAGTGGTAAATAGCAGCCAATGTAAGTTCAGAGCAGGGAACTCCAGCACAGGAGAGATCTCCCCAAAGCAGGCATCCCACAGCCCCTGTCAGGCAACAATTAGCAAGAGAGAATGACTGAAAAGAAAACTCAAAAAAACCAGATACTGCTACTAAATTATTCCAAATCTGGATTTAAAAAACCCACAGATACACAAACACACGTAACAGGGAATTCCAATTTTTGTTTCAGGTGGCTGTGTGGAAATGGTTGGACTTTCAAGACAAGCCAAATGCCTTTACCACAGAGCAGAGGCACTGAACCAGCTGTCTGGCCTATTCCAATCCTTGTAAAATCTGCCAAAGACCTGAGGCAGAACAGGACAATATTATCTTCTTTTCCCCCCATTTCTTTCGGTCTTTCCACATAAATAAGGAAATTATTTGGCCTGGACAAGAAAACCACAAAAACCCAACAACAGTAATGCAAGCCTGGTGAAACCACTGATCTGGACATACAAATTTCAAAGTCCTCACCCACTCCTCAGCAGTTCTTTGGATCAATATGTCCCCTAAGCAGGTCTCTGGCCAGATAATAAAGTCTAGAGCCAAGTCCTTTGCCGTTAAGGAAACCAGCATTACTTAATTGAAGTCACTGCCACACATTAGTTCAGACCACCCCGGAATTAGGGCTCCAATGTTATTATTTTCATCACCTTCATGTTTTAAATCCTCTACCAATTTTAATTAATTTGTCCCCTCTAGGGTCACTGGCTCAAAGCTCTTTGAATAAGGAACAGGAATAGGGATTCAAAGAGGAGGCAGATTTTTTACTCCAAGCTCAGCCAGCTCTAACAATCCTAGCTGAAAGGGAGTTCCAGGGCACTGAGTATTCTCAATATGGTTGTGTGTTTGGTTTTACTATCAGGATACTGTGGTGGATTATGTTTCATATGGGTATACAGATGCCTTATCTCCAACCTTGGATTAACAGAATTTTGTTTCTTCTCAGCAAACACGGCAGGGGAAAAAGAAAGCTCAAAGCATAAGTGCCAATCTGACAGAAAGTCTCTGTGCAGAAATCTGCTTGAAATCACACACAAAAAAAGAAAGGCCTTTACAGCTGTCCTCTGCAGAACAGCAGTGCTCGTTATCTGAGGCATTTTCTGCAATCCATATTGCACTGACAGTCTCCCCTCCAGCGCTGGCCTGGGCTCTCACACAGGTTACACCTCTGACTCCTTTGCCATCCAGGCACAAAAACCTCTTCACTGAACACAGAGCGCATTTTCTGTGGGCTAAATTCGAGTGGTCTGGGGATAGAAACGAAAACCTGAGTGCTGCTTTCGTTCCAGGGCGTAGCTCAGAGAGGTTTTCTCAGTGCAAGTGCTTATCATGTGCCTTCCCTGGAATTCATCACTTGTGCAGAGGCCAAACAAATTATCCTGTAATCCAGGGGGGAAAGGATCAAAGCTGATACTTTCTGCCTTATTGCATTTGCTACCAGAAGCTGGAGAGGATATATCTGTGATAAGAGTACAGAGCAAACGGTCACACAATGACTCTGGGATGGCTTTGGAGCGGAGATAATCACGGCAGAGCTCAGTTGACCCGGGCGCTGATTTCTTGGGGAAGGAAGATTTTCTGGACAGTGAGAAGCAGGGAGCACTGCTTCCCACGTGGATTGCCACAGCAGCAGGACAGTGCTCTGGGCCAGTGCTGAGAACTCGTTTCTGCAGTCACAGTTCTGCTGTTCCAGTTTTAGGCTGTGTAAGAAAAGCTCCCCAACTCCCCTTCTCTGTGCAGAAAAATTTCAGGGTTTTTTTTTTTTTTGTTACTAAATTAACTTCTGAGATGTCACCAATCAGTGGAGCAGGAATTGGGCTAGGTCTGCCAATAGATATTTTTGCTACCAAAGTGATGACAAAATAGTTGTTGACACTCAGATTCCCCCGTGTAGCTCAATTAAATTGTTAAAATACAGACAGAGCAAACTGCATTTTATAAGGTTTAGAATACCACTTGCACATTGTAGCATTTCATAAGCAGCAAGTAGAGTCACATTTCCAAACTCTTTTCATTTTCTACCTCCTTTTCCACTTGTCTGGAGGTTTAAGTCAGAGAAAGGAAAAACAAGGATAGTGGAAGTACTGTAATGGTCCTGCCTTACAGCAGGGATGTTATTATGATAAATCCTAAACTAACAAGATGAACTAACTCTCAGCAGCTCAAATCCCTAGCTGTTAAATTTCTGCCTATTCATAGATCAGAACTTATGTAAATTCTGAAGCCTGAAAGATTTTTTAAAATTAAGGCAGGAGAACGAAGCTCACTCTGCAGCCACTTTCATATATTTCACTCAGTGATAAAATCAACTGTTTTTTTTCTAGTTCCATAATACATATTTGCTTTTCAATCCATTTTTCAGCAGTGAGAAAACAAGAGAATGAGCCTCCAGGATGCTGCAAGCATTGCAATGGGGTGAGACAATTTTTAATTGCAGGCAGCTTTTATTTGGAACATTTTCTCCCCTTTGGAAAAAGGACTGCAGAAAGGGACAGGCCTGTGGATGACACAATTATGATGCATTCTTTTTCACAGGTGGCACAGCCAGGCTTTGCTCCAGGCAAAAGTGGACTTCTAACATTTTTAAACTAGGGATTGATATCAATGCAGGCAAAGGCACAATATCAACATGTACTACTGAAAAACATAGACGTGAGCATTCACCCTCTCACCTTTTGATTTGCTAAAAAGGTAATTAGCAAAGACAATTATGTGATAAAGGCAATTTATTTTGTGGATAATTGCATGCATTTCTAGTATGAGTAAATTTAGAACGGTTCACAGAAGTATTAAAGCCATTCATCTCATAAGCTTATTTCCTGACTCTTCCAGGTTTCTTTTCCCACCAAGCAGCCTCAGCTTTGCCAAATGATATCCAGTGGAAGTTTGTGCCCATCCTTTGGGCACCGTGGCACAGCAGCTACAAAAGCCTGATTGAAATGATCTAAAACTGCACATCACATTGTCCTGCCCGAGGTGTTTTTGTAAAGCAGTAACACAGCTCAGCACAGAAACTGGGAGGGGCAAAACCAGGCAGGTAACCCAAATTAACTGAGGAAATATTCCATACCATACAACATCATGCTCAGCAACACAGTGGAAAGGAAGGAATTTTAGAGGGGTTAGCCTATCTTTTCCTCAGGAACTGGATGGGTGTTGATCTACCCATGGGAGGGGATGAATGAGTGCCTTTTCATCATTTATGTTGTTGCCTCCTTCTCTCTTCTTCCACTTGTCCTTCACTTATTAAACAATTTTTTCAGTGGATTTTGACCCCATATTTTCTGTGCTTCTTTTTTTCCCCCTTTCATCTTCTCCTGTCCCACAGGCAGGTTAGGGGAGTAAGTGAGGGAGCAGCTCTGTGGTGCTTAGGATTAAACCACAACACTAAGCATTAAAAAGAAATAATTAATAGATGAATGATGCAAAAGGCTGAAACAGGTAAATCTGATACAAACTCCCAGTGTCTAATCATAGAAAAAGACCACAGCAATGTTCCAAGGAGCTGTAAGCACAGAAAACACACAGCAAGAGTGCAAAGGAAATTGGAACGGCAAATGTGCTCGCTGATGTATTTGGGAGGCAGCTTGTCAGCGTGGTGCTGGGATGATAAATAAATAATATTATATGGTATTTATGCAGTGCCCTTCAGTGACAGACCAAGGTGCTTTGTGAGGTGAAACACAGATAGCAGCAGCAAAACACCGCTGGCACATCAATGCTTTTTCAACACTGATGTAAAAGTGCCCAACAGAGCTGATTTAAGTGAAAACTATTTAAAAAACAGGCAAGTCATCATCAGGGGAAATAAATAGAACCTGCTCTTGACAACTTCAAATTAGAATTAAAAAACATTCAAGGGGGGGCTTGTAGGAGTCAGTAGCATTAACAGCCAAGATCAGAGGTGATCAAAGTACCAAGAGAAGGAATGTTTATGCAGTTATGCGTGTAATGCTGTAATGGACTAATTTAATACAGAGGCTTTCATGCTCCAGGTATTTCCTAAGGAATAGATGCAAAAACTTTAATCCATATTAAATACAAGCACAAGGGCTCAGAGTTCAGCAGCAGAGTGGAGCAGAGAGTAAAAAAAGAGGTTGGAACCATAAAATATAACAAGTCCACTCTAATTAGCCTTTGACTGTTACAACGTGTAACAGTTGGAGTTTGGAGTCCAAGATCAGCTCATGTGGTTTGCTGAGCCTGTCCATGGTTTTAGAATTCTTGATTGCACTTGAAAAAGGATTACAGGAAAAAAGAAACTATGATGGTTGACTCAAGCAGCATAGCTGTAACTATTTGTCTGCAAAGGCTGGAGGCACAAAGGATATAAATAAAAGCCTTTGTTTGCCAAACTACCTTCAGTGACACATTACACTTGTGCAACTTCCAATTGCAAGAAGTCAAGATGATTTCGTCAATACCATCCACCCATTAATACAATGGCTCCAGCAGAAGTTTGTAATATAAGGTTGATACAACTCTGCAGGATTTTTTTGAGCTGTCTACAGTTCATGGTTTGTTGAAGACCCTGAGCTGTGTCCCATGAGTGAGGCCTGTCAGCACACAGTGGGCTGCAGAGGAAAGGGAGACTCCTGGAATCTCTCAAGGCTCTGGCACTCAAGGCAGGATGGACAAGACTTTCGTTTGGTCTATTTGATACATATCTATTTTACCTGATCACTTTTGATTAGCGCTGCACTTTTCCCTTTGTACTTGGACTGGAGAAATGTGATGAACGCAAATGGGGTGAAAAAAGTGAATTATACAAAGTCACAAGAACAAAAAATGAAATTCAATTAATCAAGCAAGGCTTCATTAGGGGCAAATTGTGCCTGATAAATTTAGTGCCTTCTACAATGTTTTATGGCGTTGGTGGATAAGGGAAAAGCAACGGATGTCCATGTCCCAGTGGAGACCAGTGGTGAGTGACATTCCTCAGGGGTCAGCACTGAGCATTTATGTTCTTTTTTTTCCCCAGGTTTCAAAGCACTGAAATGGAAATGCAGACAACCCAAGGGCAGTAGACCACACGTTCTAGTACCAACTGCCCAAATTGAGATGCCCCTGGGCAGGATTGCCTTTTATACTCAGCTCTAAGTGTATCCACTCCACCACACTACACTGAGAGATTTTCCCACTACTTTACTTCTGATTAGTCCATTTCTGGAGAGCTGAGACCCAGTAATAGAAGAGCAGGAGCTGCTAATCCTTAACCTTTGCCAAGATGATGGAGATTTCCTCTGCTTCTAACCAAACAAGCACTCACAAGCTTCAAGTTTGTCTTGTTTCCTTTAGAATTGAAAAGCACAGAATTTGTCATTTTGCCAGTCCCATTACATTATCACGTGAATATTATCACCCAGCAATTACACACAGGGCTGAGCTTGTTTTGTTTCCTCTGTATTTGATATGTGAGGTACTTCTTCCTCTATTTGGCCTGTGAAATTGGAAAATTCAAAGCAGCCTAATATAATAGTAGTATAAGAACATACAACCAAGTATCCCACACTCTGGTTTGGGTTCATTCCACCCATCTGAGAAATTAAAGCAGTCACTTCCAGCTTCCTCTGCAAAGTCCACAGGGCAACTCAATGCATCGAAGAGCAGACTTGGTCTGTGTTTCCAAGTGCAAATGTCACACTGCAAACAACACTGCAGTGTAATTTTACACCACGAGGATGTTCTCTTCACATCAAAATTTCATTGAAAGAAAACACACGCTCCGTCAAGTTCATGAAAGAAGACTGATAAAAAACACTGATAAAATCTCAACTTGGCAACTTGGATTTCAGGAAATTTGCAGATCTGAGCTTCCAGCAGGAGGGTAACCCTGCAGGGGTTTGCTTCCCTGTGCAGTGATGTTTAACATCCTCTGGAGAATGAACTCTTGGCTGAGATTTGACATAATCCCACCATGCACTTTGCACTGGTGACATCCTGTACTTCAACATTAAAAGGGACTTGGGAAAGATTCACTCAAACTGGGAATGTTCATTCCTCACTAAGGACTCTCCTGGGCAGTCAGACCAGACCTGCCTCCTGGTGGAAGGCACAGCCCACTGATTTTTATATGAACACATCAATATGGCTTTCACGCAATTTCTGTTTTTGGAAATCCTTCCCCCCTCAGAGCCGACTCGGGGGATGCGGGTCGGGGTTGCTGCGGGCACAAGGTGGTGCTGTGTCCTGCCATTCGTGCCACTGCTCACTCCCAATCCCCTGAAATCTGCCCGGGGGCCACCAATTTATATTCTCCTGCCAATCACCGCTTGCACATTAGCAGGGAAGATTCCTCAGCGTTCATCATTTTGCTTTGCCATCCACCTCCAAGCTTTTTCTATCCACCAGGATGGCTGATGCTACTGAACTCAACATCATGCTTAATTTTAAAATTATTTTCACCTGCCTAAAGACCATAACTTTGCTCCAGTTCCATTTAGAACAGAAAAGAATAAAATTGCAGAGCTGAGTTTTCAGCATCACAACAATACACAAATACCCAGCCCTATATGAAAACTCATTGACTTGTCTTCTAAGGATGCTCAAGGAATGTTTCTAGAACAGAAGACTGAATGTTAGGACTGTAAATCTATACTTTCAATCACTTGCTTTCACCCTTACCAGGCAGTTTCTGCCTAAAAGCTTACACAGGCCTTGCTATTGTTACTGTAATGGTCAGCTCCACAGCCCTAAGCAAAAAGATGATGAACATACAATGTTTCTCTTACACACAAACACAGAAAATGAAGGGGGTTTTGCTCAAAAGAGCTTTTTTAATCCATTAAACTGCCAGCTCAACAGTGAAGCAAGCAGATTAGAAGGAAAAGCAAGTCTCCCTGTTTCCAGCCCATCATTCTACCTTGTTGACCACCTACAAGTTCAGGGTAAGAGAATTCCTCTTGTAACTGGACCCTATTTTGCCTGCAATTAAGTTTTCTTTGCTTCCATCCTTGTGTGTTATCTTAGCATGAGGTTAAAAGCCTTTGGGAGCAATACTGATCTGTAAATATTTAATCAAAGAAAGCTTTAGTCTCTGAAAAGAAAAGCCTATATGCATGCTTTAGAGATAGTAAAAATAATTACAAATGGAGTCTGCCTCTAACAGACAATTTATGTTAAACTTGTGGATATTTATCACTGAATTCTCCTTTTGATTTCTTCCCATGTGTGTTGACAAAGAAAAATATTGAGTCGAGTCACCATTCAGTCCTGATGTAGAAAGGCAACACATTCTCAGCAGACACACAAAACACACACACTGAGTTACAGGTACAGCAGATCTGCCCAAAATATTGGCTACCACATAGTTCCCAGGGCCAGAAGATAAGGCAGAAGTTAAGGTGCCCAAATCGACCTCACATACTGATTCCAGTTCTAGAAACCATCTCCTGCCTCCACTCACTCCTGACTTTCCTCTTTCAGCATTTCCTGCAGGTTTACAGCTTACATTTTATAAACATTGATCATGTTTTCAGCAGTTTCAAGTTAGTTATTTTTAACAAGGTTCTGAAGTCGATACACACTGAAATCTGGGCCTGACAGCCAAAGGAAATTAACCCAACGAAGCATAAACCAAAATGATGTAGTTTACCCATTTTAAGTCAGTCATGAAAGTTCATTACAGGTGTAAAACATCAGGAAACTTTCAGAACTGAAATTGCTTCCTTAGAGCAAAATGTGTAACTGCTTCCATTGTCCTGAAAGATGAAAAACCCACCAGAACACAGTGTAATGGCCAAGAGCATATCTGTTTTACAGAAGGGGACAGCATGATTAGCTATAAAGGGGGGCTTCTGAACTGCAACTTTGGAAATTTAATTTTTGAAGGAGCTGGAGCTCAAAAGAGGAACCACACTTCCCAACTCGAGGAGAACGTTTGCATTCCATTTTTCTGTTTCTTGAAAATAAGGAGAAATCAAAAAACTGCTTTACTAAAGAAGTCCTTAGCACTTTCCAATAGCACACCTGTATGTTGGCACAAGGTTTTTTTTGTCCTGAAAGGAATATTTCTTGTGCCTGCCATAGGTACAAACAACAGCAGTGGAGTGAGAATGCCAGTGGTGCTGAAGTTCAGAAAATATTCAGCCACCCAGAGACTTTCTGGACGTGAATCAGAAGTGAAGGGATCTTTTCTGATTCTCAGTCATGGCACTCAGCATCCCTCATTAACAGATTTACCAATTTTCCACTCCTCAGTAGGAATATTTTTTGGCACTTCTCTCTCTCTCGTATAAATTATTCCTAATTAATTAAAGTGAAATTCTTAAGATGGGTGAGTTCATTAACTCTGTTAATGAGAAAGAACATTTTGGACCTTATTATTAGACTGTCATCAGTATCTGTTAGACAGCTAAATTAATAAAGTGATTATATTCAAATAACTCAGGCATTTGCATTTTATTTTTAACGTTAAGCGTCTCTCTTACTCGCTCTGAGAGTGGGGGAATTTTGCTGGCCATGCACAAGTACAACCTGGGTGGATTTCAGTGCATTGGAAGCCTGGACATTAAATGTGTTTAGTGGCTGGAAGAGCTGTGGTCCAGCAGAGAGCTGTGTCAGATCCACTGGAGCCTCAAGGAAGGATTCAAGCAAGCAAGCAATTCAAGCAAGGAAGGATTCAGCACAGACATCCCTTGAAAATAAAGATATTGTGGTCCTTTTACTGCTAGAAAGCAGAAGGCCTGAAAGAAAAGCAGAGAGAATGGACATTTTGTATCCTTGAAAGCATCAAGATAAAGGCAAGACGCAGCAATAATTTTCTCCTGCGCTGCACTCTCGACACGCCTCTGACAGGCTGTGAAAAATATCCACTGGCTAAAAGCAATGTACAGAGGGAACTGGAGCTCCAGATGTCTCCTATTCTCCTGAAAAGCCATGGGTGTTTTGTAATGATCTTGTCATGCATCTTCCCCAGAAATGCTCCTCCAGCTGTGCAGTGGCCCTTCAGTGCTTTTCTGGGACACTGATGCAGTCAGAGCACACAGAAGAGACTCACAGCCTTGGTTCAGAGAGAGAAATGCTGCTACTCTGGAAATCATGTGTCAGCCAGAGGGGAAAAACTGGTACCAGTTAAAGCATGAAGGCAGAGATCATTTTAACTCAGAAAATCTAGGTCTGATTGTTAGTAACACGTGCTGCTTTATACATTCCTCGAATTGAAATGTCAGAACTGAAATTTTTACTCCCAAGCAGCTTTTTTCTCCACCTCCTCAGCACTAAAGGAGAGAGAAAAAAAAAATTACTTTTCTTGCCTTTCTCATGTTTCCCAAGTCACAAACTTCACAACAACAAAGAACACTGAAAAATAAAAAAAAAGACATATCCAGTCTGGCTCCTGCGTGACTCTGATTGCATTTTAAATTTTGTAGCCTTTAAAGACAAACAAGATAAACTGCTGCCTTTTAAGAGGCTGTTAGATTTACCATAGCCACTTGGAAAGAAACTAGGTGAGTGAGATGGGTTGTTCAGCAGAGATGCACAAAGGAGGCAAGTGGAAGATTTTTTCCCTTTCCATTAGTAGAAGGTTCTGTGTCTCAGGCCCTGGTGCCTTCCAGACAAGTGCAGCTGATGAGGAATTTAAAGCACTGCTTCTTCTACTCAACCTCCTTCAGTTACAGAATTCAGACACCTACAAAGAGAAATTTAGCTGAAAAAAAAACCAGCATAGCACCTGTACTACTGTTTAAATATTCATACCAGAGCTTATTTCTTCCTCTGAGGCTGCAGTTAGGGCACAACTGAATACTGCAGCAGCCACATTAAGATTCATCCCAGAGATAATGATCAGAATGAAGCTACACACATTGGAATTGTCATGGTTTGGGAGAAGTGTTGCCATGAACATCCCTCCTAATTCCTGTTCCAGTGTTCATTTAATCACACTGGTGTGTGTGGCAGGCTCACAGCCTGAAAAACCTGGTACTGGTAGGAACCATGCAGGCACTGTGGTGTAAATCTGAAAAATCCAATGGGAACCCCTGTACCAAACACTTCTGAGAACTCTTCAGAATCCAGCTAGGTGGTGGCTACACAAAGATGAAGTCCAAACCAAACTGCATCTCCTCAGGTGTTCCAGTTGTGGTTCAGCTTCAGGGTGTGCCTCCAGAGCTGGGAATCAGAACCCACAGGTAGGCAGAAAAGTTCTTGAGCAAAACTTGACCATTTGCCATGCTGGAAAACTCTGATTAATGGAACATGAACCCCAATATAAGGTGCATTTTAAACATTATCATTGCAATCATACACCTGAACAGCAAACCTATTCAAATATCTACCAACAATCCACGCAACCACTGTTCTAGAATACAATATATTCCTCTCTTTGCACTACAGCAGATCTCATTGATTTAATGACAGATCCACTTATATAAAGTAAAAAGGAAAAAAAAAGTTTGTGTTGGCCTATTTATTTTTCCTCACCCTGGGAAATGCTATTTAAATCATTCATCCAATTACATGTTGGAACCAGAAGTAAGACAACATTATATACACAGGACTGTACCTTTGTTTTTCTGGGGGAAAAACACCAATAGTACACAGATTAAAACTTCCAAACACAGAAATGAAATATTGCAACTGATAAAATTAAATGAAGCAAAATTTTTTTGCCATAGAAGTCTCTGCAGAGATTCCTGGACAGAGAGGTGGTGTCTTCCATCCCAGCCCTTTGTGAAGTAGGAAGTGCATTTGCATTTAATAGCAAAGCAGGGTTTTATCAATGACCTTAATTCAAAGGGAGAAGTCATTCAGTTTCTGTACACTGCATTAACTACCCTTTTTATTGAAAAACTGTTAAGTGTAATGATATATCTCTCTTTAATTACTCAGTGAGGGATATTAAGGTTAGGCTGAAATTCTCCAACCCGACTGAAATTATGGCATGAGAAACCTGTTCTGATTTAAGGTAACATTACATTTCACAAGGCTTTTAATGGGCAGGTTTAATTTATTGCTTAAAATAACTACAGTTCTTCCATTTATAATGCCATTTCTTGTTACACCTGTGATATACTGCATGTTCATATCATCAGCTGGTTTTATATTGGAGTTCTAACATGTCTGCATCCAGACTGGATGCTGGCATTCCTCTTCAGCAGGGGAGAATGATCTATATTTTTGCCACAGCTTTTAAAGCATCCTAGACAGTTACTTCAACTCCACTGTTCAAAAATGGAAGCAAAAACAAAAACCCAACCAACCAACCAAAGTCCCCCAACCAACTGTATGGAAATACTTCAACCTTTATTAACATTTTCTGTCCTATAAACGCTCAAGTCAGAGAACTATCAGGTTTATCAAGCCCTTTTTGCCAGAATATTTTCCAAACACACCAATGAAGAGATGCTGGTTCAAATCCAACTGTGAAAATAGTGGTTGTGACTCCCTTTGAAAACACAGGGAACCTCCAGAAATTTTATTCCTGAGAGGTAACTTTTCATGGTTTTGAAATGAAATATGAACAAAACATCAAAATGAAGCACTTTCACACTTTCAGATTACCATCCCTTTGTTTCTAGTAGAATGTACACAACTTAGTCCAAATTCCCAGGTAAGTTTTAGTTTGCCCTGATTTTCTCTTTATCATATTTAACATTTCTCTTTTTTTTTTTCCCCCACAGATCCCAACCTGAAGTTCTCCTGACCAACAGGACCTCTCTTCACACACAGTGACAAAACTGGTGGATTTTGCTGTCTTTAAGCCTTTTTACACTTTCCTGTTGATTTTTTTCACTGATTTAAAATAGAAGGAAAACATGACCAGCAGAACATCAGCACAAACGAAGGCACAGTAAAAACTATCCCTAACATTTAGGGCAGACCCAAAACAATTATCTCTAAAACAGCTTTGAGGGATTACAAATATGCATTTCAGCAGCTTTAACACTGAATAAAGGGAAGATGCTGAACCTGCCTTTTTGAGCTCTGAAGTGTGCTCCAGAAATGCAAAGTAAAGAGTTAAATAACTGTGAATAGAGCACAGAGAGTGCTTTGCTTAGCAGGAAACAGCAAACAATTATCAGTTTGCATTATGAGCCATTAACTGGGGGGGGGACAGTCTTGTAGGTTCAGAAGAACATTAATGGAACAGCTGCCAGATAACAGGAGGGCTGCAAAAACATGTATTTTGCCATTTAATGTTGTCTCCAAGAGCATCTGTCTGCTGATCAGTCTGATCCAAAGACCACCAAAGAGCACAGTAATCTTCTCAGAGACTTAGGTGGCGTTGGTGCAGGCTCTAGACAAATTTAAATCAAGACTGCTAACCTCTAGTTAGATGCTGCTAAATCCTGTTAAAATAGATCTAATTAGGCTTAATAACCTGAATTTGTCCTTAATGTGTTAGGTAAGTTGTGCTGCTCTGGAGTTCACTGTGGTGGGTTAATACTGTGGTATTAAAGTAGCTTTCTCTTCTGCTTAGTGCAGGGCCATAATCCTTCACTCAGATCATTGTCATGGCTGTACATCAAAGACATAATGGTTATATATTATTAGACAAAGTCTTCTTTAATGTTAGATCTGACAGAAGTGGTTTTTAGTGCTTAAGAAAAGAGGTTCAGGCATTTTATTCATCAGTGGATTCCTGACATTAAGTCTTGTGTAGAAATGTTTGTTTGCAGTTTCTTTAAATCCATTTGATGAAGTGTTTGTTACTCAGTATGAAAAGGACAATTAAAAGAGCACTTGAGGTGTCTCGTGGGCTATTAAATATGAAGAAACAATGCTTTGCAGGCACCTCCTCACGAATTGGCACCATATTTGTACTCCAATGTCTTAATGTAACGAAGTCTCCTCTCCAATTTCAGTATTTTAACTCCATATTTTAAATTGTTGGCATCTTTTCTCCGCCCAGTGCTGCATCAGCTACCACAGGAGCGCAGCTGCTGCATCATCTCTGCTGTTATCATCTCCAACAGAACAGGCAATGTCCTAGTCCAACAATATAATGTAAATAAAGGTAACAATGCTGCCTTCTGGACGTGTTACACATCAACTATTAATGCTATGCCTGCCTTTTTTTTGCTAACCAGACGGGTAATCTGACAGCCACGAGCATGTACAAAGAAAGATCCTATTTTCTTTGCTTCCAGAACTCATCTACAGGGAATGATAACATGGGGATATCAGGTGCATGAGGAAATGTAAGACAAGACAGTGAGAATACACAGCTGGTTGTCTCCTGTGCATGAGCAAATAGGTGAATTATGTGGCAGCATAGAGAAGAGACACTGGGACACCTTCACCATCACTGCAATTTTCCATCACTAGCAATGGTTTGCAATAATCCTTAGAGGTATTTAATCTGTTTTCATTTTTCTCTGTGGACTAATAATAGAAATGCCAGAAACCCTGGTCAGTGTCACTGATACTGATATATCATATACAGATGTATTTCTGAATAACTAAAAATTCCTGCAGTGCTTACTGAGTGGAGCAGCAGAGTATTTCACACTTTCCTGTTACTAGCAGACTGCCACAACAGTATTTTATAAATATGACATCTTTGCTTCTAAAATACACTCTGTTCAAATGCAGGCACAGTCCTGTCCTACCACTCCTTGTTTATACAGTGCTGTGCCTATTCTGACAGAAGTAACAGTGATTACAGTGCTACATCATTCTCATGACAAACAGAGTGCAAGGAGAAACTGTGACAGAGAGAAAAGAAACCCAACAGAAAGAACAGGAGAAAATGTTGACTGCCACAGCACCAATTTCTGCTTAAGTAACTAAAATCTAACTTTAAGCAAGCTCTAATTACATTGGTGACACCAAGATTCGGGCTGAAGTTGATTTTGTTTTTTATTTAGTCACCTTCCTTCCACTGATACTAAAAGAAATCCTCTTAACCAATAATTCTCACGGCTCCAGAAGAGGTGGCCAGGCCAAAATACACTCACCAGGCTAAATTCCTCAGTTGGCAAAACCTCTGGTGAGCTTCAGACTTCCATATCTCACATATGGCAACACTCTTATCTTCCAGACTAACAGGATTCTTGCTAATAAGCACAAACTTAAATGGTATATTGAAGCAGATCCAACACAGATCCAAACCTCTACGTGCCTAATGCAGACACCAAATACAAATCAAGCCTCCAATGAAAGCCACAGAAAAGTTAATGCTTTAAAAGTAGCTATAAACAGTAGGAAATACTTAGATAAAAAGGGAGATTTACACAGATAGATTAGGACTTTGAACATTCCAAAGAGACCATTTGCTTTCTATGTATTAAAATCCTATTATACAGGAAATTAAAGGAAAAGTACTAAGAATGTTAAATCTCACAAGCAAAGCATTGCAGAGCATACAAATTAGCACTAAATTAAGAGGAGCTGCTGCACAATCCAACAAAAGAGTGTGGTTATGGTTCTTTGATACAGTGTGCTGAAATAACCCACTGAAAGGGTGGCCCAAAGTATGGGAAGAAAGGAGGGAATGGGAAGGGAATGGAGTGTGGTGGTTCATTAAGAAACTTCCTGAAAGTTTGGCTTTAAAGGCATGAAACAAGAAGTAAGAGAAGAAAAATCAGTAGTTTGAGAGATAGGTTTTGATTAGAGATATGACTTAGATTCAGCTTCAATTTCAGGGACAAATTTATATCTATCTATATATATTTACACACACACACACACATATATATATGTAGCTATAGATATCTCAGATATAATCTGGCGAGTTCAGGGTTTCCATGAGAGGAACAAAGAGGTAAGACTGGGCAAGGGTTTTGCCAACTTTTCCTTCTAAGGGTCTCGGGTAGTGTGGGGAGAAAAAGAAGACTTACAAAAAAATAAGGATAACCAAAATAAAAATGAAAACTTATAGTCTGAGGAGTATTCAGGGATCTTGGTGCCATCAGTAATGGCACATGAGAGGGACTGCAGACTCAGGGCTTCATTTCCTTGTGACAGAGCTGGAGGATGATCCTTCACCCAGTAACAGGTTCCTGAAGGTTCTGTACAGAACAGTTTTCAACAGAACTGTGTATAAAGCTTTTCCTGAAAGTTTCCATACTATTCCTTTGTCATGGAAAACACAGATTCTGTCAAGGTTAGAGCCTCATCTGACTCAGTCTCTGCTTGCTAAGGCTCCTCTTCCAGCATTTTTCTTTCTATAAAATAAATGACAGGGAAAATCGACTTCTGAAAAGTTTGATAACTAATGCTTTCAGAGTTTTACTTTAGAATCCAACCCAGCAGTTTTCAATCAGCATGTGGGGTACTTAACTTGGGTTACAGTGGCATTTTATAGCAGCTTAAGCAGTTTAGAGCAATGTTTGGCAGAGGCACTAATTATAATTAGATTTTTTTTCAGGCAATCACTGCACATAACTGTGTGCACAGAATGTTTAGCCCAATGGGGTCCTAATTTCAGACAGGACCTGTCCTGTAAGAGCCACATGTACATTTTCTGGCCTACAACTGCAGAAACACAGTAAGCAATTACCTGGACCGTGTATGGCCAAAAACCAACGAGCATAAAGTCATGTAAAGCCAAGCTGAGAAAATACAGACCTAATTTTAGCAAGATATGGAAGTCTTGTAGGGAGTCATGGCTTTTAAACATCAAACAGTGATTAAGTGGAAACACTTGTCTGACATGGTTTTTGGCTGAAAGGAAGAAGGCAAAAATATTAGAGCACTGAAACTCCTGTAGGTTCAAAGTTCTTAGATATTCCTTTACATCACACTTTTTATTTGAACACGGCATTTCTTGCTTTGATTGCCTTAAATATAATAAAAAGAATAATTACCACTTGAAGATTTCCAGTAATTCTCATTCCAGTGTAATTAGATGTAATGATTAGAATCTCTTTTCTATTCCACTGCAGTTCTTCCTTAGCACCAAAGAACAGCGATACAAGTTATTTGCATAATTACCTTCGGCTAAATGAGGAACATAGCTCAACACAAGAGTTGCCTTTGCTTCTGCTGGAGCTCCTACAACCTCCCGCATAACCCTGTGGTGTTGCACAATGACTTTGCAAGCTGTTTGTGTCACTTGAGCACAGTCTTTTCAAACACTTTATCCACAGGCTGGCTGATCCCTGGTTCTACCAGGAGAAGATTCCCTTTGCACCCCAAAGACCAAGAGTTCTGCTTCAATATTAACTACTTGTAGGCTGCCTGTCTCACCTGTCAAGTTTCAAGCACGTGCAGGACAACCTCAGCTTCTGATCCTGTCCTGAATCCAGACTGGATCTCTGCATCCAAATGTATCATAACCGTTTGATGTATCATTAGCATTTGAAGAAAATAAGAACACTCTTAGGAACCCCACTAAAAAATTTGTAATAAAGTTCTCATTTATCAACGCATATGAACATTTAGATTCCAATTTCTTGGGCCATTAATCCAAGGATGGGGTGTTTTTTTTCCGATAAGCTATTCCAAAGTTAGCGGGGAAAAGTAATTTATAGAATGATTTTTGCTTACTAACTTTTCTGGAATAGAAACAATGTCAGCACATTAATTATATGCCAATAAAGCAATATACTGGAATAACTTTCCAGTCATACACTGGAAGAAAACACTTTCAGCCTAAAGAAACAGGGATGGTTTCTTTAGTCTCTGACCCTGGCTGAGTGTAGCCAAATGACATTGGTAATACTGTTGCTAATTTGTCCAGCAATTGATCTCCACCTCCACCCAAACCATTCCACCCGGACAGCCAAGCAACAAAACTCTCCAACTAGTTATAGTTGAGGTTTAGCTACGAGCAGAGCTACCTGCAAAAGCTGTATTCAAAAGCTCTGAGCACTTGAAGCATTAGTCAAGACCTACAGTGGGAACTGCTGTTTGAGGCTGTAGCCACAGAGCAAACCCAGCAAGAGAAGTTTGCCTGTAACCTCTGATGGATCTGCAGCAAGCAGCCCAATTTCTGGACATCTATTGTTCTCCCTAAAGCAGGAATAACAAGTGTTTTTTCCTTCCTGCTGAAAAGCTAAATATTTACTAAAAATCCTGGATATGCTCTGCCAGATATACCATGACGTTCTTGGCAGTTCTAAGTGAGCTGCTCTAAAGATAGCTGAGTTTGACTCACATGAGCTGTGATCACTGTCTCTGAATTGTTTCAGACATGGACAGTTTGCTGCTCTCATGCATTTTGCTAAGCATGAGCTGACACGACTCTATTCTTAGTTCATGTATCCAGTTTGTCTAGTTTGTGCTACAATATAAATAACATGGGCTTGGTACATTTAATTTACTTTTTTTTTGGAGTCTAATGTTGCTTTTCCCCAATGCTCATTTCATAAATGCATCAAATTAAATACATGTTAGGCACAGAGTGCAACAAAAAAAATAATAATAAAAATGATTCCACTCCTACACCCTTTTCTCTCAGTCAACTGCTGAATTAACATGAGCCTTCTAAGATTGTATCTAATTTCTGGCCTTCAGTCATTTGGAAGAATGGGCTCCATTTCCAGGCTGAATAAGATCTCCAACCTACATTACAGAAACTAATCATCTGTAGAGAAAATGTATTGAAGAATGACCATATTTGTGCCAATTTTCCTCATGCATGCAAAGAGAATTGAGGCAATCACCCTTTATCCAGAAGAGCAATTATGGACACTTTTACCTCCCCACAGCGAGGCTTTAAGCAGAGTTTAAATCGCGGTGATTTCCTGGATCCAAGCAAGCCCTTTATTTTTGCTGGTCAGTTCAGCACTGGGAACTTTTTAAAAAAACAGATTTCTCATTTGTAGAGCTACATGTTGAAAATCGTTCCAATGAAGACTCAAAAAGCCATTGTAAGAGGCAGCCCCTGCTCAGATCAGGAATGGAAAACAAAACAGGGACCTGAATCTTTAAGGTTTTTGGCAAGAGGCTCGGTTTCAGTGAAAGTCAAGTCTGACAGTACAAATGGAGACTACCGTTGGAACAGGTCAAATATTTAAAACAAAACTAAGCAGACTGCCTCCCAGTTGCAGGTGGGTAACCTGGCACAGAGGAGCACATCTTGCCACGAAATCTTTTTAATGAAGCCAGTGAAATAACTTCAAAGGGAAAACGTGACACTAAAAAGGCAGAAAGATGCTCTGATATTCTCTATCAGCCGCTTCCAAGTTGGTTTAGCCTTTCCAAATTAAAGAAGTTCATGATTCAAGTAACATCACCACCACTTTCTCCATTTTTTCCCTACATTGTGTAGAAGCAGCTGATGAAAAATAGCAGGTTAGATAACAAGTGAAATGCTCTATCCAGCAAAGCATCACAAGATATTTATGGTTCAAGAAGGTCAGGATGAATATCAATCCAAAATAAACCTCTGCTCTCTTACCTCACTCAGTTCATTCCTCATGATGTAACTCTAGTCCAGCTTGTTCTGCCTTTGAGAAAAGTTCCTCTGTAGCTTACATTTGTCAGGAAACTCCATAAATCCTCACTGATCTTGCTCTTTAGTCATTATTTACTCTCTTTTTAACACAAATTTATTCACTGAATTTCTGTACTTTGTACAGACCTGCTTTTTTTCCCCAGTTTCTGAGATATTGGAAAGTACTCAGCAGTTTTTGTGCAAGGCCCTTTTCGCTATCTGTGTGATTCAAAGCAGCTGGCTGCTGAGATTCACACAGTAAATCATAAAGCAGATTTCTTTTCGGGCAGATAACATAAATGAGCTGACCAGCATGACGCTAAGTTTTAATATAAAAGTTTTAATGATTTAACAGCTATATAATTGGAGTCATTGCTCAAGCCCGGCGTCCTTTTGGCCAAAGTGTTTTGCAGCCTGGAAAACCCTGGTCCTTTATGTGGCTACATCTGTATCCTGAGCTCAGAGCATGAGGGAGACCAGAAAACATTTATGGACACACCAGCCTGTGCCACACACATCCCTCTGCTCACAGGGATGAGCATCTTGCAGGTACAAAGAATAAATGCTTGAGGCTAAGGGGGAATAGGGAAAAAATAAGCTCAACAGCCACAATATTTTGTTTCCCATTCAAAAAGGGACTACAGCTATTCAGTGAGCAGTATCTTTACCAGTAGTCTGCATTTGAAATTGTTTAACTTCTGCGTGGAGGAATGACACAAAAACCTCAATAGGATATTGGACCAGACAAACATGTAACGTGAGTTTGCATTCACAAACCCAAAGTAAAGTAGGAGTGACACTGTCTTTGATTTCTTTCCCTACAAAAAGCACTAATGAAAGCTAAATCCTCCAGGCTTTGCTTATATTTACACATGCAGAGGGAAAGAAATTTAATTAAGCCAACTGAAGTATAAAAAGCACGAAAGTCTGTTGTCTTTCTTGTTACTGCAGCTTTTTTCAGCAAGAGATCAAAATACTTCCTAACAAGAACAGCACTTCACATAAGTACTGTGTCTGTTTTATTGCCTAAACCAGGACTTCTGGTTGTGCATCTAATTTTTGCCGTATTTAAAAACACATTTTAATGTTCTAACTGGTGCTTGCAGCATTCTGGGAGAGGTTTCTAGTGTAGCTACCACCCAAGCTCTGCAATCAAACTTCATGACAAGGCCAATCAACAACTCTTTTTTTTATTTGTTTATTTCTTTTTGTGTCATTAAATGTGTTACTCCTTCCCATGGTCCCAAAGAAGCTTTCCTAGAACGGCCTCAGAGAGGTTGCTCTGTCAGCTGCTCCAGGTGTGATGAGATAATCAACTCTATGAGATTACCTTTATTTGCATTTTAGTTTTACTTATCAGCTTGATTAGGGAATGGGGATCCAAATTCTCTAGAGGACAGAACTGAAAATTCTGTATTTGACTGCTGTAATTCAAGCAGGTTTAAATACTGTATTTTTAATCAGTCAGGAAATAAACCTTTCTTTTCCTGCAGTCTCCTTACATCAGTGCTGTGTGTCAATCAAGCCTTTATATTCTCCAGACTTTGTCACTAAACCAGCCAACCCTGTATTTTATAGTTCACACTTAATAGCTCACTATTAAATTCACACTTAGTGAATCAGGTTTAAACCTGATACTTGAGAGAACGTTGTGTTTCCAAAGACACTCAGGAAAAAACAGGTTAAAATGCTACTCAGACATTCACTGCTCTTAAGTTTGCTCCATTTAATAAATCAGCAGTGAGCAGAGCCTGTAGGTGCTCCTAATTTTTGTGGCCAGACTAACTCCACATGATGTCAAGTGAAGATTCACTATGTCAGCTATTGTCAGACTATTGTCAGGGAGCAGAACAACATCTTTAGTGAAGTGTGGGTCTCAAAAATTGTTGGTTGCACTATGGTTGCAGCACAGAGATATTTATCCCTCCTATAACAGTCTAGAGATTAACAAATCTCAAAAAGCTAAAGCCTCACTAGAAATCTTTAGCAAGTAACACACTTCAGGTGAAAAGTCACCTTTGAAGTGCTTTTAACACAGCAAAGGCAGGAATGATAATTTTCTGTGCTCTGTACGAGCACAAAAACCTCTATTGTCATTTTCTGAAGCAAAAAAATCTCCTACTCCAGTTCAGAATCTAACTTTTCAGAGGAGCTGATGAGCTGGAAAGTTGAAAAAGGGAGAGACCACACCATTTAAAACCAGAGCAAAACCTTTTCATTCCTTCTGTCACTTTTTGTTCCTTACATTTCCACCTTTAGGAGTGTTTAATTAATATTCTTTTTCAAAAAAAAAAAAATTGGTCCAACTTCAGAGTAACCAGTCAAATATATCAGGCAAAAACCAGGCATATTCTCTTCTTCAGAGTCACACTCTTGAACAACTTGCTTCCTAAATTAATGAGCTTGTCAATTAAGTTTAGAGCTCCAGTAAACCACCTATATTAAACGTGACTTGGATATGAGGGAAGACTGTCAGATCAAATGAAAAGGATTAACGTGGGATTCTTGGAGCAGACACATAATCTGCTGAATTTTTGGGAGTGGGAGGGGGAATAAACATGACAGGCTGTTCATCAGCCTTTGATTAGAGTTCCACCCAGCGCTCTGGACCTGCAAACACCTCCAGAGCTTGCAATCTTTTTAAGTCTCTTTATTTCCACGTGTAGCTCCACAACTCTACTGATAACTTCAGAGAACCCTGAATATTTTTTTCGCCCCTCCCCTCAAGAGAAGCAGTGAGAACTGCAGGGACAAGGTGACCTTTAACTCCCTGCTGCACATTCACAGCTAGATGAACTGGATTTTTGTTGACTGTGAGCATTAATCGTGTAGTGATTTAATTTACTGAAAGACCACGGGGCACACTCCTGCACACAGTGCAGCAGCAATTTCACTTGGCTGCTGCTTGCTGAGCAAACATATGGAAAACTGATTTAAAAAAAAAAAAAAAAAGCCTAAAAGAAAATACTTTATGATTGATATAAAATGTTAATTACAAATGCAAATTAATATTGCATAACTATTCCGCTAAAAATACATAATTAAAAGAAAAGGCTGAGGGGGGAAAAGTTGGGCACTGAGGTTATGACTTGCTGAAGTTGGAGTTTAGTCAGGATGTCAGGGAGCAAGTGATGCTTAGAATAAGAAAAGTTAGCTGGGCCTTTGAATTCACACACTGAAGATCTGATGCTGAATCCTGAATTCATCTTAACCATAGTATTCCCAGGAAAGTCCAGGACACATTATTGGCCAGTGTTATCTCGGGAGGTGGAACTATGAGATCAACACCATCCTTTTCCTTAAAAGCTTTCTCCCCATTTTTCTGGCCTTTTTGGTGATATTTCTCAGAATGGCTCTACCAGCTGTCATTGGGATTTGCACATACCCACTGCCAAGTAGCTGGGAAGCCACTGCAGGAATACTGTTCTATTATGTATTTGTAGGTAAGTAATTCTTGGAGAAGATACCCTCAGTTATGACTCATTCCTTCCTTAATAGGTACACTATTATTACAAATTACAGCTCTCACTGTGTGTGAGACCCAGCTAGTGCACTGTAATTACAAATGAAAGCTAATGATTCTTCTAATTTTTGGCTTTTTTGTATGGTATCATCCTATTTAAGATCATAAGAAAAGTAGTAACAGATCATGAATAGGAGGCAGAGCTACATCCAGCATTTTAAGAGAGGTTTCTTTCCTCCTTCTGCCTCACTGAAGGCAAGAAGGCAAGAGACAGACAAAATGCAAGAAAAAAACCTAGTTCTCATTTCACATCCTAAGACAGCCCAGAATGGCTAAGCCAGAATGGAGGAAACACTGCCAGGAAACAAAACCTTCGGGCTTTGTCTTACACCCTCTCTGCAGCCAACACCAGCCTGCAGACAGCTGTAAATCACACCCTGGGCTGGGTCAGAGGCTGAGGAGCTCAGGATGCCTCAGGTTCAAGACAACACTGCCCAACAGAGGGGACACACCCTCAGCACTTGAATTTGGTCAGTGCTCGTGATTTTTAAAGCTTCTAAGCCACTGATAAAACTAACCAAATATTCTCCCTTATAACCAGCACAATGTTCTCCCTTATTTTTCCAGGAACTGAGGTTAGACTAACAGGTCTGTAGTTTCCTGGGTCTTTCCTCACACTCTCCTTGTAAGATGGGATAACACTGGCCACTTTCCAGCCAGCAAGGACCTCCACAAAAACTCCCAAGATCTCTAAGGATTAAGAGGAGTCCTGCCATAACATCCACTGGGTCCTGCAGTGCTCTGGGATGAGTCCCATCAGGCCCTATAGACTTGTAAATATTGAGCTGGTCCCTTAAAATTTCAATGTCCACAAGTAGCAAGTCTTGCACTCAAGATCCTCCAGCCCAGGGGACCTGGCACCCCAAGGCATCTCCACATACTGAAGACTGAGCCAAAACAAGAATTAAATGCTTCCACTTTTTGACTGTCACAATAGAGGAAATTACTCACAGTCATGTGAAATAGCATCCCTAGGGAGAAACAAAATGGTCATTTCCTTTGATCAACTTTTATATCTTTTACAATTTCAAGATCAGTCAAAACCAGATACATCCAACAGGCTATTTCAATACATTTTTGATCCATGCTTTGCAAGTGTCCTGCTACTTTCACATTCAAAAGAGGCCACCACAGTTCTGCAGACAATGTGAGACATCTTAAGAGACTTAAGCTTCATATCTCTGTATCCTCACAAAGCTGTAACTCTACTAATTAAAAATTCTTTATTCATTCTGTGTAGCACATCAAACACCCAAAACCTCTCAGGATTTAGCTTTAATTTTGGACCAACAAGCATTTCCCAGACCTGACTGCCTCCTAAAACCACAAGTACTTCTGCCTTCCTCCCACTGCCCAGACCCAGATTCTCCCCTTCATTTCTGTGGCAGGGAAACGTGGTGACAGAGACCAAAACATAGTTGGGGTACACACCACTGGACAGCCCTGACCTGCATGATAACTGCAATAACTGAAAATATTGCATAAAGTACAGTTATGAGCTTTGACAAAAATCAAAGTCATGTTCTTGATCAGTCCCTCAAAATCCATTTTACTTGTTGGGTTGAATCTCACCATGAACTGCACCAAAACTGAGAGTCACATAAGGAGATACTTGGAAACATACTATTGAAATTCTTGAAATAATGGCAGTAGACAATGTGCCCTGGCCCTGATCCCTCCAGCCATTTAAATACTCACTTAATTGATGCTTTTGTAACCAAGGAGTTAAAAAGAATATTTTAAAAGTGGTCAGAGAAACCTACACAAGGTTTCAGACAATATCATAGTGAATAATGCATGAGAAGATTTGCTGCATTAAATGTTTATTTAGGATAATAGTACATTTGAGTTTGCAATCTCACTTCTCTGACAGACTAATTTAACTCCTGAGGTCTGACTAATCTGCACTGAATCTCTTGGCACTAGTTAAGGAAATCTCTACTAAGTAGAACATTTGCTAACACTGTCCCCAATAAGCAACAGCCATTACTGTTCACTCACATTAATCCAGAGCCACTCCCTGGCAGATGTCCTAGTGAAATAACCATCCCAATTCATTACATCTCCCATTAAAGGAATAAATAATATATTTGCTATTGAAATTAGATCAAAATATTGAAAGATTCATACAAGTCCTCCCACCTCATTTGGGGAAGAGGAGACAGACATTATCATAAGCACTTTACAGTGTATTGCAAGATTTTTACTAGCAGCACATCAGTGTCACAGCTGAATTATGACATTCCAGAAACGCCAGCCTTCATCACTGCAAAAGTAGCCACAATTTCAATAAACTGGAAGGACACATGAAGGGCTGTATAGCATCAGGATGAAAGGAATATGGCATTAGCCTTCCATTTCTTCCCCGCTCCTCCTCGCCACAGCTGCCTGTTTGTATTTCAAGATCAGTTAAACTGAGGGTGAGCAACTTGTCTGACAGTATTTCAGTGGTCTTCAGCTCCCCTTTAGAGACAGTTCCCTAATGCATTAGATGTCTAAGTAAATCAAGTATCTGTGTGGCAATAGCCACGGTGGCTTAAGCAGAAACCACACACACAGTTTCTCACATGGTAGTAGACACCCAACACAGATTCATCAGATACAGCCCTGCAGCTGAGCCCTCAGTGTCTAATCTCACCCAGTGCTGTGCTCCCAGCTCCCCCTGGGAGCAAATGGGATGCAGCAAGAAGCAGCTGTAAGCAGGGAGGCTGGAACACCTCGGCAGGGTGGGGCAATGCCACGGGAGAACAACGGGATTGTGCTCCTCCGAACGAAACTCGCAGACCTTGTTGTCTGAAACAAGGGGTCATTGCATTGGGCACATGCAAGCAATAATCAGGTTATAAAAATTTACAAGACACCATGAATTTTTAGTCTGATCTTTCCATTAGTATTAATTGCAAGCAGTGTAATAGTCATAAAGCCGCCCCAGAGAGAAAATCTCCGCTTTAATTAATTGTGCCGTTTGACTAATAAAATAATTGATATTTCTGTTAGCAGAACTGAACGCAAATAGAATTGATTTTCAGCTTTCTTTGATGTAAACACTGCTTATTATCTTAATTAATCCTTCTCCAGGCTTTGTTTTCTGGAAGACATTTAGCTCCAATAAAGCCGCGCATAAGCAGTGTTTTTATCTTTATAGCCTCAGACCTGATCCAAGAACATGTTCACGTTCCTAACGCTAAAATCACCTTGCAAGTAGGTCCCCGTTAGAGAAGTAGCTGTATCAGCCCTGGGGTTCTCTACCAAAGAGCATCAGTTCATGGCAAAGGGCCTCAGTGCTCTGATCCGTGAGGAACGGGAGGGAAGCGCTCGCTCCCAGCGAGCCCACACCGGAGCACACTTACCCTCCACCAACCATTTTGCCTCTCATTCTTTCTGTTTTCTTTCCCTCCCCTCTAAACCTGCTGGCACAGAAAGGACTGGACAAAAACATGGCCAAAGGGCCACCTATGTCAGCATCTCGTTGTAAGTCTATTGTTTCAAATCCCTCAGAAGAGCATGACCATCCCAAAATTGATAATTAGGCTGAAATGCTTCCCTTTGCTGGCAGAGTCTCTTTCAGCCTGAAGAAATAAGTTGTTGGTTTTTTAAATCCTTCTATTTTACCATCCAAAATATATCTCTTTTTTAAATGAACTGTACAAGCAGGCAATACCATTCAAAATCCAATCTGACCATGCTCTCACTCCTTTTGCCCTTAATTAAGTAAAGCGCATATGAACACAAAAATACTTTAACACACTTTTAAGTGCAGAAGATAACATTCAAATTCATCAGGACTGAAGCCTACACGTAAGTGCTTTCCTAAATCAAGTTTTGAATCAAATACCACACTGTTTAATTAAAGAACTTCATTTGCATTCCCACCTTTCACTGCAATTACAGAACATTGCTTAATTATGTTTTCCAGTCATGACAAGAGATGCAAAATCTCAGTCACTACTTCTATTCCTCAGTTCCTAAAAAGTCTTTGCAGACTGCATAAACCTTCACTGAAAAATAACAAACACTGGAGATGCAGGAATGCCCTTTGTGTTTTCTGAACATACACTTTCCAAATTAGAATTCTTCCAGACTCATCATGAAAGCAGAACAGCACAGTGGGAAGCACATTAGCAGAGTTTGGATGAGGAACATATAATCCATTAAAAAAGGTAAATTTGGGATTACTGAAGTAAACTCAACAAGTCTCTATCTGAAGTACAACAGTGCTTCAGTGATAAACACACTCAATATATTCTTTACCTTAAAGTGTATTTAAAGAGACTGCAAACTACTTACTAATTTAGAATAAATTTTGTTTCTAGTACCTTGCCTGAAAAAAATCAGCCAGTGCTTGCTCAGCAGCATAATGATGTTCTCCTTTTAGAAACTGCACAGAGCAGCAATTCCATCATTAAACAGAATCACAAATAGATTGCTTCCATTTTTTTTTTTCTGCACAGCTTTGCTTTGATTGTTACGGTATAGGTTGTATCATAATTTAACAAATAAGTCTCCTTGTGTTCTGTTAATCTCCCGTCTCTCTCAGGCTTTTAAAGCCCCTCGGAAAGAGCTGCGTGCAATCTGCTGAGCGGCTGAGAATCCTTCTCTGGGTGGTTCCTCTCCACCGAGGATGACTTCATTCTGCTCCAGGCCAGAAGGGCCTTTGCACTGCTCGCTTTCATGTCGTGCACATTCCAGCTCTTCCTCCCCAGAGGTGACCCGAAGGCCTTCACTCAACCCAACACGTGGAAATCGCGACCCAGTTCATCCCTCCTCCAAGTTTTTTTCGAGTGATGCAGAAGAAAACAAGGCAGGAATGCACAAGGTTTGCATTTCCAGCAAAAGCTCTCCCGAGCCGTGTCCTGCTCTCACCTGAGCAGCAGCAGCTGGGTGGGTTCTTTTCTCTTTCACTGCAGTACAAAGCACGTTGGTTGGAACACATCTATTATGGGGGCTGTCTGCTCTCCACTGCCTTCCCTCTGGAGCACCAAGTGAAGGGAACACCACTGGGAATTGTGTCATCTCAGAGGTTAACCCTAAAAAACTGTTGTTTTGAGGGCATTTGTCTTAATATGCATAACAAAAGCAGGAGACTGTCTTGGAAGGAGAAACAAATTATCATTTTTTTAAAAAAAATCAAACATGACAAATAAGCATCTCTGAATCCTTTACTTCATTACAATTTCAGATGCCAATAAAGATAGAAATCTGAAATGGATAATCCTTGGGCTTTTGTTTCATCTCATAACCAGGGGAGAGAATTAATTTAAGACCAATTAAGATGGTTGTTAATTAGTAGCTTTAAACTAATAATGAAAGTTCATTGTGAAAGTGTTGAATGAGAGCATAATTTGCCCAATACTACTAGAAATCAGAATTTAAATACCTTTTCACCTAAAGTTCTCAGAGCATCTCACCAAAGTATTATTTTGACCTTTGTGTTACAGATGAGGCAATTAAGGCATAAAGTAAAAACCTCCAAAGCTTCTGAAAACTTCTGCTTTGAAATTTTTATCAGGAAAAAAAAAATCGCCTTTTTCAAGTGAAAAGCTGAAATCAAGACCCTTTGCATTGTAAGGGTGCAGCCAAAACGGCCCAAAAAAAGGAAGATGCAACAGAATGGGAATGGAAATTAGAAAATACTATGAATATCTTAAGAAATTCTAGATATCTTGGTAAATACATAGACCTAAATTGATTCTCTCTGCTTACATTCATTTAGATACTTCTGTATGAAGCTTCCAGAGCATTTTGTGGACAATGGATAACAATTCTGAAACTATTATTTATGTTATTCCAGAGTCACAGGCACACAGTGGTCCTGGATCTATAGAAGCAATTCATGCAGTAAGAATTGAGCCAGGGAGCACTGAGGTTTCCTTGCATTTAAGGCATTTTCCGGAATTCAGAGCTGTAATACTTTCAGGTTGTGCTTTCCCAGATAAATTCCTTTGTAGAATTCTTAAGGTAAACTTATCTGAGCTCCCATAATCCTTTTAACTCCACAATACAGTGTTGTCAAGGAGCATTGCTTTTCCTCACCAGCTTCCCAACCAGCACTGACAGCAAAGATGTCACAAATGCTTTGCATAACATAAAATAGGGGGTTTTTTCCCCCTTCATTTATGAATTTAGTGCAGACCCAAGACATCAAGTTTATTTCAACTCACTCTCTCAAACAGAACTGATAGCAAAGCTGTTTATCCATGACAAAAAAAATAATAAGAGCTTTATATTTCATCTGGACATTTTTCCATCTCCTACAATAATTAGCTTGTCTGTCTCAACTATAAAAGTTAACTGTTTCAACTCACTGTCCTGATTTCAAGCTCACCCTTGTGAGCACAGCTGTAGAAAGTCATGGTAAAGAGAGGGAATAGGGGAGAAAGGTTGCCATAGTAGTGACACTTCCTAAAAACTCCTTCACCTGGATCCACCCCTGCCTCCCCCTCTGATCCTTTCTGACTTGCACCGAGTGCTGCCCACCAACCCTTCAAATCATGCCAAATGAGACAGCTTTTAGAAAGCAGGGGGCATCACTTGCACTGGATTGCTTGGACACCTCCTCAGGCAGCAAAGGCCATACAAGAAATAAAACTTAGACATTACCAGGTAGAAGGAAGGAAAACAGATGCTCGTTTTGCAGCTGGAAAACAAGATTAAATTGTTTGCCCAAGGTCAGTGCTTGAGACTGGTAAACTAAACACTCAACTATTTGGGTTCCTAGGCCAGTCCTTAGCACCTAAAAATAAAAAAGCCATTCCTTCACTATTTTTGGAGAACTATTCTTAATATGTGCTTGACTTGGCACATGTGAAGTAGAGGAATAACATGTTACACATGTGAAGTGAATAAATACAACTCCATTACAAGATGCCAGACACGATGGCTTAGATCATCTGCAAATTTAGTAATGATGTGACAGAACCAGAGTCAGTCAGAAAAGAATTCTTTGAAGTTTAATGTAATAAAAGGAAAGCTCTGTTCTTCTCCCAGAGCAATTATCCACTCACCTGGGGATATCAGGGACCACTTAGCAGGAAGACAGCTATTAAAATTACAACAGAATTGTATTTATGTCATCAGAGATGTTTCACTGGCAACAGCTTTACAAGTAAACATGTGGAAGGGTCCACTTTTCCTTGTAAGAAGATGGATGAGCAACAGCATCTCACCACAACTCTTCAACTTGGAGGGATTTGGACAACGTGAAGTTTCCTTCTTTTAAACGTAGAGCTAAAGTGAAATTTGTTTTATCACATTATTTAAATGTGCTCAAGCAATCACTGCACCTGAGCACCTCACACTCGCCAGTATCTGGGACAACTAAAGGGATAAAATATAGATCATACACCTCATATGGTGGGAGGGGTTAAAGGCAACCCAAATATCCTCTCACTGTGAGACTGAGCTAGATTTCGTTTATTTAATCCTCATTCTTACCCTAATCCTGCCACCTATGGGAAAATTAGTATTTCATAAGGAAAAAAAAATCATTCACTCCCCAGCACCTTAATTTTTCATGGGGTAGGTCACACTGTAACAAGATGTCAAATACTAAATAGTTATCAAATCCAGCAATACAGATTCAACTTGAACTCCTGAACTTCACCTTACTGTCAGTAAAGGGAGCTCTCATTTAACAGAGTCTTTAGCTCATCCATTTCTGCAAGATTTGTGGAGAGCAGAGTATTGCTTGAATTGAACTGAAAATTGAACCAACTCCTCGTTACAAAGCACTACATCAAAACCATCCAATAGTTCTTACAAATCATTGAGTTACTTATGGTCTTCCTTGCAGCAAATCAACAGTGGCTATGACAGATAAAAATCACAAGAAATAGAAAACATAGTCCTGAGAACAGACAGGACTAGAGCTACTGACAAACTTCCTGCTCAGCCACGTTCTCAGTTCCCAGATGATCAGGGAAAAAAAGCAATTTGGGAATATAAACCCAAAATTTTTTGAACTAGATATTAAAAGCAAGCTTGGGTTTTCATTGAAGGTCTAAGGATGATGCACTTTCCCTACTTTATTGCAATGCCCATCGAAATGTCTATGAATACAAATCAAATAAAGTGCTGATAGACACTTCATTTCACAGAGAACATGCAGCACTGACTGGTGATATATAAGCAGAGAAGCCCTTGTTATTTAAGTTAGTTATCACACACATTCAATACCAAACAGAATAAATTTTTGAATTATAGTTAACTAATTAGCAGTCTGTTTTGTTCAGTGTGAGATTAACCATCTTTTTTCCTTGTGCCTGCTAAAGGCAAGGGAAACTCTGTTTGAGTAAGAAGAGAAGCAGCACTAAACAAATATTGCATTGCTGAAAGAAACAACCAGAATAATGGACACAGGCTCTCTTATTACCAGATAACAACACCAGATAGAACATGAGACAGAACTCACAGCCAAAGACTGTAATTGCAGAAATACTGCTGGCACATCCAAAGTGAATTATCTGCCAGAAAAGGGCTGACCAAAGATTCCAAACACAGCAGAAAAACCATCCCTGGGCACTGTCTCTGCTGTATCCAACCTGGGATTTTGGGGAGATTCGAGTTTCCAGAGCTGCCTTCTGGGGTGGCTAAATGCAACAAACATCCTTCAGAGTGCAACTTGGTATTTCTGCCACAGGATTTACTGCAGCTGGCTTTGCAGCCAATGTAGAGTTGTCAGACATTTATTTGTTCTCTGCCCATCAACGTTAAAAGATTGCGAGTGGTTAAATAGAACAAAGGAAAAAAAAAATACAGCCAGAAAATCTGTATGATTTAATTAAAGAAAGAAATCAAAGGGATTATAGCCAACAAAGGAAGCTTAAATGAAAAATTTACTGCCTCTGGAAGTAGCTCCCTGAGCCAGGTAATAAAATACCTGGCACTTGGGGTTCATTGGGAAATGAATCATATATTTTCTGCTCCGTACTCTTCACTACACAGCTCTTCCACAAGACTCTGAATAAAAATCACTGCTTCCAACAGCTGCAACTGGATCTTGGTTTAGGCTGAATAATATTTCTCTAATATTTATCTCATCTTTCTATTGATACATGAGACCTGTCTAGACTTTCTCTTCCAGACCAAAATCCTGACTTCAATTTCCTCCTGATTTTCTAAGTCACTGATGACAGAAAAACTGGATTTCCATGTTGAGATGGAGGCAGGCTGGGCTACTTTTGCTAATCCTTCACCCAGGAAGCATTTATCATCTCATGACACTCAGTCATAGTTCTTAATTGGCTTTGATGAAAGAAAAAGGTAAATGTGAAAGTAATTTTACTCAAATTAGGCTTTGATTGAAAGTTTTAGAAAGAATAATGTTATACACATTGAAAAATTATATTTTTAAATTTCTTTTGGTTGGGATGGGGCCCAAAGTTTGGACAGACAGACATTTAGAGCTTTGTTATAACTGACATCACGGCACCAGAATAAAAGGTAATCCTTGTTCAAGAGTACAGGTAAGTCAGACCTCAGAAAACACTCAACACAGATCTGATAACAGCAACTGGAGCTTTCACACTGGTCTATGAAGGAGACAGAATAGGATCCAGGACAGCAAAAAGGTGTTCTAGAGACCAGTGTGCTGGTCTGGGGTATGTAAACACCTGATTTCTTTCCTCCTCCAACTCCAGGTTTAGGGGTTCATGGGCCACTCTGCTCTCTGATTGCTCTGTAATGGATCAGACAGTCCATCTTCCACTGATTTTTTAAGAGAAGTTATTAGAAAGACTGTGGGATACTACTGCTTTTTCATGGGAATTTATGTCAATAGAGAAAATGTGGTTATAGTCATATCTCAGTATACTGGATGTCTACTTTCATTACTAGCTCACCATACAACTTCAATCAAATAAATATCAAAGCCTGGTTTTATTCATGAGCAAAATGGAGAAGTCATTTGTCTTCTCAAGTTTCATCCAATCTGGAACAAAACTCCCTGAAAGTTTCTACTACCCCTCCTTCAGAACTAGCACTGTGGTTTTCTCTAAGCTGTCAAACAACAGCCATCACCCCCCCAAACACACACAGAACACCTTTTTTAATCAGGCAGGGCACTGTGTATTAATTCATGTGCTGTATGATTCACCCTCACTGTTTGTGCCCTGACTCTGCACCTGTAAGCTCTCATCTTTCTGAACAAGATAAACCAGGTGGAAAAAAGGGAAAGTAATAAAAGAGTCAGTTTTTCTGCATATTTGTTCAGAAGGGAATCTTAGTGATTTTAGTCAGTTTGGATCTCACTTCCAAAAAATACTGTTCAGCCTCTCCCTTAATGCAAATCACTTCTGAATTTATCCAATATTTACATGGCATCCTGGTTTAGACAGCATTCCTGGGGAAAAAAAGTACTCCCAGAGCCAATAGAAGGGCTTAACCTTGGCTTCCTATGGATTGATTTTTTGTGGAATAAGCACGAATCTTTTCACTGACATCAAATGGGAAATTTTCTCAAGGTTTGACATTTTGTCAATTAATGCATGTCCAATGAGATCTACATTCTTATAAGTCAGGGAAGCTATTGGAGACAACTGCAGAGTTAACACGTTACAAGAAAGTTCTCAAGCAAAGCCCAAAGAGAGAACCAGAAGTTGGTGACAAGAAACCAAAATAACAAACAGAAATAATTGAGAAAGTCAGGCTCTATTTCAGTTATTGCTGCCAAATGTCATTTGCACATAAAATTGAAATGCCTGTAAAAATCTATATTTCCTTGCCAAGATCTTAACAAATCTTTGGTGAGAATTAAGCTTAGATTGCGTTTCTTATATTGAGAAATTGATTTTTAACCCAGTTAACCTTGTTTCTTCTAAAAGTATTCTCTACATTATGAAGGGATCTTTCCATGTTCTTCTTTCCCACTGAGCTCTAGTGCATTTGCTTTGTATTTCTGCTATTATCTTTTAAAAGTTTTTCCTCATTACTCCCCTGCAGGGGTACAGGAGTGGACACATCACATCAGCTTTTGGCAAGCAAAGCTTCCAGCAAGTGATAACAAGAAAAACTGTGGGGACACTTGAGTAAGTGTGCAGATGGGAGGGCCCAAAATCAGCTAAAAAGAAGTTTCTTTATTGATTAGAAGTTAATTTAAAAGTGGGAAGGCCACCTATGTGGTACTGGTGCATTGGTTTTCAATGATACTTCTAAACTAAATGTATACTTTAGAAAATTTGAGTCTCAAGTGGGTGGAATAGTTCCCACCACTTGCCTCTAGAAAAACAAGTAACTGATTACAGTGAAAGTGCATAAGCTCTTCCAAAATTCCCTAGTTCAGACCAAAAAAGGGAAAGAGATCATATTTACCACAGTGAAAAGCAAGTACAGCCAGTAATAAACATCAGAAAAATCATCAGTTCTGCTCTGCACAAATTATCTTTCTCATCCTCCTCTGCGCCTGTTAAGTTTTCGTTAAGGTTTGGAATTCTGCTTTTCTTTTAAAACATATACATCACTGTGGTTTCTGCTACCAGAAAACATGAAAAGAGAAAAGAAGAGATTGCCAGGAGCAAGGGGCAACCTTAGAACCTGCCCTTTTATACCTGCAGCATGCGGGTTTCTGAGCACAGCTGGGGATGCTGAGCCCTCACAGTGCCTTCTGCTGTTGTGAGGGCAGGTATTTTAACACATCAGTTAGGTGGAAACAAACAGAGAAGAAATCTAATGGCATTAGACATATCACACAGCAGTCTGAAGAGGGGCTAGGGCTACAAATCCTGATAGATCCACATGGATAATTTATTCCTAATGACTGCTCTTCTCCGCTTGTTAATGCAGAACGAGTGGTTACCACTGGAGTTAACCTTAATTAGCTCTGGGTGAAATGCAACGTAAATCTCAAAATCAAATGGTTGCTGCTGGAAAACAGGTGCTTTCCTTCCATTTCTGCCTTGGATCTTCAAAACTGGAAGGGGAAAAAACAACAAACTAACTTCCTCCTCTTCTGTTCTGTAAGAGTGTTCAGAACAATTGATCTCAAAGCTTCAGATCCACACAGATACTTTGGAATAGTGACATTGTAAATGGAAGCTGTGAAGGCTTCTTTGCTTCCTCCTTTTCAACTGCCTCTCTTCCTCCCTTTGAGAATGTTGACTTTAATCTTCACAAACAAATCCGTCATTTCTAACCTCAGATGCACTCAGGTCACCTTGTGCTGAATTTGAGTGATGCCAGGTCACTTGTTTGTAGACATCCATGAATCAATGGGTTACAAGTGAAAAAAAAATCACAATAGGTCAGACTGGATAGTTGTAAATGTTCTTCCTATCTGTTACTCACCCTCTCTGTAAGACACTGAGGGGGAAAAAAAAGCCCCAAACAAATAAAAGCAGGAATATCCGGAATATTCTGAATGGGTATCTGAAGCAAAGCTTCAATACCTGTATGAACATCTTTAAACAACAGCTGGGTTTTCTGAAGTGCAGCAAAACTAACAGCTGCACATAACCTATTAAAACACTTTATTTCAATATGCACTTCAGCGGGGAAAAAGAAATAAGAAAGTAAATTCTACAGCATCTTCCAGGTATTACTAAATCTGAAGCCTAAAAATGTCTTGGTGGGCTGATGAAGGCAGCTGTGCAGACATAAACACAAAAGCAGAAATAACATGACAACCTGCATTGCACAGAGCTCATTTCTTCTGCATTTTCTTAAGCTGTGTGCCAGCCCTTGAGACATGACATCTCACAACATCCAGTCTGTGGCCAAAGAAATACAGGTCACCCAAAAACCAGTTTATTCCTCATTGCTGATTTCTGATGAGCTGCCTATTTCTAATTTAAAATTAGACAGTGCAGAAGGGTGTAAAAAGAGTTGATTACAGCATTTGATTCATTGACAACGTGGCTCATCCTTATGCATTTTATGGTTCTTTTGGAATCCTGGTACTGCACAACTTTCTTCGAGGAAAGTTTCCCAATTAAAACTGAAAAAAATACAGTTGGCTATATAACACTTTTTAAATGAAAGCACAATTTAAATGTTATTGTTTCTTCCAAAATGGGTCTCTCTGGAATATACAGCAGTTGTGGTTTTCCAGAGGATTAAGAGGAATATACAGAACGTGGCAGTTGTAGCTAACAAACGACACAACTCTCTGTTTTACGTGTACAAACCAAGAAGGCTGCAGCAGAATTATGGGCAGTATTTTTAAAAGAATACTCACACTTAAAACCCTCGTCTGACATTAAATATTCCTGCTAGTAAATAGCTGTGGAACTATTTATCACAACTCGCATGGCTTGCATATTAATGCTGCAATCACCAGAAATGCAAGGTATGGCTCAGCAAGAAGAGAACCTGGGACTGAGGCACAGAACTTTAATGCCAAAAAACACTTTTTGCACGGGCTGTGGTGCTGTCCCACACCAACAGCACCAAGCCAGCAGCATTCCTTGCCTTCTGCAAGGGCTGCCAGCAGCTGGACAGAGCCCAGAAAGGGGTGCTGTTCCTGGTGACCAGGCAGTTTTTAGCACAGCACCTGGCAGTTCAGAGCACTTTTCTGTCCAGCAAGAGTTGCAACAGGCTGTGTGTTGTGTGTGAATGCACATCCTCACCCTCCCCAGCCCCCTCATGAAGGAAAGGCATCACAGAAACATCACAGAGATCCCATCCTGGCTGTAATTAAACCTGCACCAACCTCTCTGACTTACATCACCCAGGCTTGTTAAAGCCAAGCCAATAAGACACAGCTACTGCCCTGTCCTTGGTTGAGATTCTTTGCAAAGGCACTTCCCTGCGACACTCTGCAAACAGACCCATGACATTCATATTCTTAATGGGGCCATTAGGGATTCCAAATGCCTGGAATAAATAACTAATTGCCAAAGCCCTCATCTTCTCCCTGCAGCTTTTACAGCCTTGCCAGCTGAGTTACCGACACTCTGTGGGACTCATTTCGTGAATTAATCAGACTATTGTGCAGACACAAACGCAAATTCAGATCTCAAGAAGTGAACGAGCAAGAGAAGTCATGAGTTTCTTAATAGAAAGAAACCAAGGAAGGAAGGAAGAGCGAGGCAGTAAGGAGGCAGAAGGAAGGAGAGTGAGGTGAGCCCTGCTCTGGAGATAAGCCAGCCCAACTCAGGAATCAGACAAACACTCTCAGACCCATTACAACAGCTTTTTGCCTTGGTTAGGGTCTTTCCACAGTCAAAAAAAAGAATTTTTCTTTCCCTTGGTTCTCCCATTTCGTGTTGTTCCCAAAGTCATCTTAAATGCTGAGGGGAGAGAATTGGTTTTGGAGCTGGGATCTGCTTTTCAAAGCATAACAACAGCTCAGGTCCCCAGCAGAGGCACAAGGTGCACATGAAAACAGACCTCAAGAGAAAAATAAAGACAACTAAGAGGCTCTTGCATTGCATCACCAGACTAAGAGGATCCTCATCATAACTTCAAATGTTGAAAATTACCAATCAGTTTTGGCTCAGAGTTGCCTGCCTCATTATTACAGTTCTATCCAAAAAAACCACAGAACTTCCTTATAAGTTTTTGTGGGAAGTTAATACAGAAATAAAGTAACCACCAGCCAGTGTCAAACTGTAACCTACAGGAAAAAAAACCTAAGTATAAAATTTTTGCTTTTTAATGCCCAAAACCAGCAAGAAAGAACCATAAAAATCTTGGTATAACTGTTGCATTTTACAACTGGAGTTGCACTTGTGTGCCTGATGTGTCCCAGAGGGCAGGCTCAGCTCAGGTGTGACGTTGCCACATGAAGTTAATGCAGTGAGGACTCTTTTTAAGAAATGCTTTCACTCACTTCATTATGGGCAGAGTCCAACTGCAGAATAATCACAAATTAGATGATTGATACAGAGCAGAGACATCTGTTGTTTTGAAGCTTATAAGGACCTCCCACTTCTCCTAGGGAACATTTACCTAATTCTTCTCTTCTGTATGCATGAACTGTGGGAATCAGCAGGAGCCTTTCCAAAGACACCAATGGGGTTTGGATTAATCCTCGTTATTTACAATGAAATTTAGCCTGTCAAATCCCTGTACTTGTATTTCACATAATATGTAAACTCAATGTGCTATGTGATTAGAAGATTAAGTTCTTATTAGGATATGGAAACACTGAAGGTGTAAATACTGGGACCAATTTAGCAAAGCACTTCAGTGCATGCTTAATGGTAAGCATATGAGTAACCCCATTAGAGCAGGATTTCAAATGAAGTACATTTAAAATATTTTGCTGGAAGCAAGACTCCAATCAGTGTCCTAGAACCAGCTGAGACAAACGAATTATTTCTTCCTCATAAAAGGGTCAGTGAGACAAAGCAAAAAAAAAATTATATAATTGGATTTGGAGTAGAAAATAGATATGCTTTCAGGGTAGAAAGCATTATTTGCTTTCATTGTTACAGTGCCTTTGAGATACAGTTGTCAGCATCCCCCTGCTACTCATCTGTCCCTCTTTATATATTCTCCACATATTCTTTGCCTGCTATTCCACCCTGCTCTTGCAGAGCACAAGGTGAAAAAAGGGCAGTGTAAAATTTGCACTGTGCCAGGCCCTCGGCTCCTAAGCTTTGCTATCAACTTTTCTTCATTGAATGCCTCAGGCTCATTATATTTGTCTCCCCTAATTGATTCTGAACAGTTACAGATTAGAGAAGGTGGAGCATGAATGAAGTTTTTAGCAGACTACATAGTCTGGTGCATCTTCCTTTCTAGATGTCAAAGTTGCACGTGGGGACACTGCTGCAGTATTATTGTTTTCAGGATTTGATCACATGTGTGCAGTGCAACAACTTCATCTTCTGTGTGAAGACCTCAGCAATTAAGAGAGCAGTCATGTCAGCTTCAGTCGTGATACCAGTTCAAGACATTTTTAATCACATGTGTAAAAACCATGATTTGATTTTCTCAAAATGCCTTTTACTCCAGCACACTGAAATCATATCTAAGTATAAAGAAAATCTGTATAACTTTTGTCCTGGGCCTGAAAAAAAGAGATAAAATCCTCTGTAGAGCTGGATCTCAGGAGTAGGAGCAAATGCACTCTTCTTCCTTTCCTTAGCAGTGATTCAATTTGTTTTAGTCCCATAAATTTTGCCACAGAAACTTCATTAAATCTTCCTGAAATAAGTAGAAAATTTATCATAAAAATTCAATCTCAAAATAAATTATAACATTTACTTAATTAAAGGGTATTCAAGAAGGATTGCAAAGATAAACCAAAACAATATTAACAGCAGCAAAGTTAGACTTGACTTCGCTTGTTTCATTTTTAAGCTTGGTAGTTAACTTGTAAGACCTGGCATTCAGTTGGCTGAACTTAAGAAGGGTTAAAGATGTTTTCTTGCGTTCCAGAGACTTATCAGATGGATTTCTTGCTTCATGTTTTTCTGCCCTTTCCAATATTACTTAGAAATAATAAACACAGGCTGATTGCATGAAACAGATGGCAAAAGGCAGAGACTTCCCCTCTTCTCAGGAAGACCCAGGTGTGGCATAAAATGAAAAACTCCACCAAGAGATAGTGCTGTCACTGAAAGGATTCATAAATACTTTATTAAAAAGGCCAAGGCATCATTGGCATAGCAATGCTGCAGGTCATGTGCAGATCTTCTCTTTAAAAACAAAACTGGCACACTTACAAACCAGGCAACCCAATTTCTCAGGGGTATGAGAGAAAACTGAGGCTTTATCTTTCCAGAGGAAACCAGCCTTGCTTGAAGCAGCCCTGTGTGCAAGTGCTTTGTGGCAATGCATTAAAATCTACTTACACTGGAGTGTTACTCTGTGCTCCAAAATTTATGAGGTAACACTTGATTTTTCAGTTTTTCCTTTCCTCTTCCCTTCCTTTCTTCCTGGGCAGGGTAAGGAGGCAAATAACCCTGCCATGGGGCCAGTGAATTACCACACATCAGGACAGGGATCAGTGGAGGGCAGGTTCCATTGTGCTGAATTTTAGCCATTACAGGTCGTTTTCTCTCAGTTTTAATGAGCAGCTTAATCTCTTCTCATCGTTATGCTGGTGTAAAGGCCTGAACATAAGCAAACAAAAGATAAAGGCACAAAGTGCAATCAAAACTCAGCAGTTCAAAGCAGCCAGCCTGCCTTGTTTTCCAGTGCAATTGATTTTATTGCCTTGTGTACTAACACTGAACCGCTGCATCATTCAGCTGAAAGGGTGAATTTGGGATCTGTTGAGCTCCCAGAATTGTCCCTGGTGTGCTGCAATTACAGAAACACCTGGTTTGAATAATTTCTCTGCACTCTACTGTAAAAATTCAGTGCTCAACAGACCAAAATTTCACCTCAGTCTGCAATATAAATAATGTATGTAAAAGGCACTCAGGTTTGTACAGGGCTCTGGACTTTTCCCCTGTGCCCCCAGTTACCACATCCTTCGTGGAACAACCTAAAAGGGAAAAGGAGATTTGCTAAACCTTTTTCTGACACTATATGCAATAAGCACTTTTTAAAAAGAGACTAATTTGGAGGTTGGCCAAACCCTATCAGTCCTGGAGCCCAGCCTGGAACTGTCTTCTGGGAACATGGGAGCTCTCATTCCTGACACGAAGCATCTGAGATGCATCTCAGCCTATCACCCTCCATCACTGGATGGCACCAGCACCAGTTTGGCAGGTATTTTTGAAAAGTAAAACGTGGTTTTTTGTGTTTCTGCATTATCTCCTTACTTGTGTGAAGTTCACTTTTCTGATCCCACTTCATCTGGTGCTCATTTTTGTGTCTCTCCCTCCGTGTGATTTCTATTTGCTGTCATCAAACTCCATTCACATGGTAATGTTGAAACGCTCACGCAGAGGCACAACAAAGATTTTTTTGAATGTACCTGCAGTAAACCCAACCCTTGGAGTTTGCCAAACACTTGCAGGTTTGATATTCAGGAAATCAGCCTGCAGACTCGCTGGTTTTGAAATCTTGCACGGTGCTGAGAGGGGCACAGGAGGTGAGCCTGGTCGTGTCACTGCTGAATACAAGGTTATTTCCTCCTGTGCAGGACAAACTGGTGCTGTCAGCACGAAATATAAATGTGCTGATCTGCATATGCAGCTATTTCACCTGTAGCTTCTACAAGGTTTGGGTCTATAAACCTCAGAGTGCTCACAGCTACAAAAAAAGAAGTTCCTCAGCCCCTTTGTAAGTATTTGCACGTTTCTAAGGTGACAAAAATATATATCATACACACACCATAACCTAGAAATTGGATCACAGGGTACTGGACCAAGACTAGAAGCTATTAACAGCAGAAATGGAAAAGTTCAGTCATGCTGCTTTACCTCCCCTCTCACCTTACCTCTAAGAACCTGCTCCATGGCCAAGAAAACTTCCTCTTGGCTCTTGGCGAGTGCACAAAGACGCTGTGAAGTAGAGCCCAAAAAGATGGCAGTGGTGCAAATATTGCTTGGCTGAGCTTACTAACTGACTTCTTTAGGAGCACCCACCAATCTGCAAGCACTGGCAACTCTTGGGTCCTGTGGAAGGAGAGCGATAATTAAAGGCAACAGATCCCACCTTGTGCATTTGACAGGTCGGTTTCAAAGACCAAAAATTTCCCAGTCGTGGTAAATCCCTCGTGATTCCCAGGGCAGCAGAAATGTGCCCATTCACAGGGATTCTAGTGTCACACTTTACAAATATTTCCCTTTTCAGGAGTTCTCCTCACAAGGAGAAATTGCCACCTCCTGGTGCAGACTGGCTCAGAACAGGGAGCTCCTTGCTGCACTGTGTAAACTAAAAATCTATTGCTGGTATTTTTACAAAACATTCACTTTCCAAGCCTTATTGGGTTGCTGCTAGAGGCCAAAGAACTGGTGCATTTTTTGTCTCCTGTTTGGATGAGAGCTAAATCTCCTCTGGCTCCGATGCTCTGCATACACATTATTTCTTACCCTGGCAGCATGTTGCTTTGGCTTTTCCAAGAACCACTGAAATGCAGTAAAATTATTCTTTTCTAAAGGAACAGAAGCCACAAATATGACTTGGGAGAATTTATTTCTGAAGTGCACATAAAAGTAACAAATTCTTCCTAGAATGAAATCCCACCTTAAGAACAAGCATCACAAGCTGCTTCAAAGAAAGATGCAAGAAACAAACAAACAAACAAACCAAAACAGAGTTATGGAAAATGTTTTTTTTAAATCCTTTCTTATATTCCCCTTTTGGTTGTTACTTAGCTCATGGCATGAGTCTTTGATCACTGCTAGATTTCTTTTTAAAACAAATAAATCTCTTCCCAATGGAGTGGAACATTTAAATCATTGTGAACCAACTTCTCTTAGCTATGTGACTTGGGAGCAAGATGGGTATGTTTATCATATGGATGCAAAAAGAATTCTTATTTTATTTTCTTATGGATTTGCCTCCTATGTGCATGTACTGTAAAAGGAGAAATATGGTTTCTTTTTTAATTGTTATTCATTTCATCCTTCACCACTGCTATTAATCTCTTTACCTATTACAGATGGATTTGTTCTGAAGATCTAATTTGAAAAAAAAAAGAAATCAGTGTTCTCCAGAATTTTCTTATATTTAATTCTTCTTTTACCACATTTAAAATTTTTTACTTCTACTAAAATTCCTTGAAGAGCCCCTTTCTCCTCCAAGGAAGTGAGAGAACAAGCCCACAATTTGCAGTGCCTTATGTAATAGCTCCTTTTGGAGAAATACATCTGGGGCTGAATTCTTAACTGTTGTGATTTCATGGATTAAAAATTACTCTAAGCATTTGGTTTCCTAAAAAAAAAATGTGACTGGGGACAGAGAGGTAAAAGCAAATTGACATTAGTATGTAAATTGACATTTAGCTTGGGTGGAAGTTAATGAGCTCCATCCTGTCAGAGCCTGAAATTGCCTGTGAGCTTTCCTAGAAGATGCTTCAACAAATGAATATGAACAATTTTCCAACAACAACACAAAAAAAACCTTCTGAAAGCTCAATTAAAACTTTTCTCCAGGCTCTGAGCATTGCTAAACATGAATGGAAATTTACTCCAACTGCTGCTGAGGTGGGTGGTGTGGAGGATACAAACACACCAACCCCTGCAGCTCCAAGCAAAGCAAGAAGTGTGGCTGTTGCAGGGCTGCAGGAGCCAACCCAAGGAAAGGCTGGACCACCTCTTTGATATGTGTTCAGTCAGGCAGTAACACACCTATTTGCAGCCTGGAAAATGAGCCCCAGCATCAACAGAAAAAGATGTCACAGTTGGACCCCTCTGTCCTGTTCAGAGGAAGAACTGTGCCTTGCATGTGAAGTACCAGGTGCTCTATTACATTTGATCTTGGGTGACAAATCCTCTATAGTTGTATCTGCTATAAAAACGCTTTCTGATGGATGAATGGGCAAGAGATACAATCTTTATAGTAATACCATTAAAGAGAATGATTGCAGCCCAAGTCCTCCTCAATCTCTTTAGCAACACTTTGTAAGAACTGTGCAATTCTAAAGTCTCATTATTCAGCACAGCAGCGTGGTGGAAAAGGTCTTGAATGCCCCAGAGAACTAAATGGCCTGGAATGCCCTGGTGGGAAGGCTGTTGATGCTTGAACTTTTGCACCCAAGGTTCCTTCACTCACTATTATTTGAACCCTTGCAAAAGGTTGATTTCATAAATACTGGATTCTCTGCAATATTAATAAGAGATGCTATGATCTGACAGCACTGTCAGTAGGGGATTGCTAACTATGCCTTTGAAATAGGTCCCTGAAAATGAAATGGCAACACTCTTCAGCTTCATAGATACGTTTAATGGGATATGTAACAACTTTAGCACGTCTACAAAAAATACACATACATTAACCTTATAGAAGAACAACCAGGAGCAAGGTCATACCTCACAGGGGCTCTCCAGAGACCTTCATGGATATCAAGCACAGGCTGTGACAGAGCTGGTGTTGACTTAACCATCAGCCAAGGGAAGGATCCCAGATGCAACCTGTAAACAGCAACTTTTGAGTCCATATGGTGCTGACACCTTTTAGGAAATGGAGTTTTTAAAGCCCATCTTCTCACTCAGCAGCAGCCTAGTAGTTGTGAAAGAACAGGGAAGATGCTTTTTAGAGAAGAGCAACACTTTGTGACATCCTTCTCAAGCTCAAAAAAGCACAGGCTGGGAAGTGACAAGTCCCCTTCTTTTTGCTTTGATGGAGAACAAACACGTCTCGTTCTATTCCCTTTTAGGTATTGTTCCTTTTAAAGTGACAAATGAATAAATAAACAACATCTGGGTTGCAGAGCAGCCATCTGGGAAAGCCTTGGAAGTGAAGTGTGGAAGGGCCCCCAGAGAACACTCAGGAGACGGAGAATGGAAGGTACCTGCAGGTGCACTCACCAAAACAAGGGGCTCCTGCCTCCCTACACGGGTCCAGCGAGGAGCCCATCACTCACCCACCCCAGAGCCAAGCTGGGCTGACAGTCATCCCTCACTGGTGCTGGCAGAGCCATGGGCACAGGATGGATGTGTCTGCAGGAGTCTGACAGGTAGAAAACACACCGTCCCCCTGCCAGACGTTCTCAGCCTGTTATTGCTGAATGCACCTCTGCTTTAGACACACATTAAGGATTTTTATACCAGAGCTTTGAACAGCAATTCATGACGTGGTTTGTTACAGCTGAAGTGCAGTTCCATGGTCAAATTGATTCAATGCTGGTCTTGCCTTTTCCCTCCCCATCTGCAGGCTTGTCATGCTGCCCCTCTTGTGCTGGCACCAGCTCGGCTTATCAGGAGGCTGGTTAACCTGAATATTAATAATTCCTTGCTTTGGGGCCAGATCAGTTTACTGAGCTGATGATTGTATGGAGAAAGAGATGAAAGAGAACCTTAATATGCAAGGGATCAGAACAATTACCTAAATCAAGTTCTTTTTAAATCGTGGATTATCTAATTACTTTATTAAATCATCAATTCACAAATATTTTTAACAAAAATTGAGATGGGTCTAACATTTTCCACTGTGGTTTCTTCTAAAGTCAAACTATGACATGTCACAGACATTGTTAATCTTCTCTTTTAAACATCACTCAATTGTGTATAATTTGGAAAGTAATAAAGTATGTCCTATGCAGGCAATAACTCTCTGAAGGATAAGACCAAATTTCAAGAGAGGTAACAATTAAGTTTCACAGTCCTACAGTATTTGTCTGAACAGGTTTGTAATATTTTACAGCTTAGATAGGAATCAAAGACAGAAAACAATACAGCAATTCTCACTTGCAGATGATGACATTTTCTCACAAAGCTGATGGCAATAAATAAACTTCCATGATTTATTATTCGTGTACCAAAGGTTCAGCATTACAGCCTCATGGAAAACCAGAACAAGGCTATCCTGAGTCCACAGGAAGAGAAACACCTTGCTGCCAGTTTTGTTTCAGTTTTTTCCCTTGTTTATCAAGTTGGGCACTCTGGTTCCACATGCAGGCTCCAGCATGTATGTGGAAAAAACCACCCTGTTGCTTTATTCTTGTGCTTCTTGCATCTTCTGGGTCAAAAGAGGGTTTAACACTCAAAAGATCAGTCAGCAAGCCGTGTTCAGTGAGAGCCTGTGCTCAGCTGGAAGCGGTGCCCCAGCTCAGTCCTGAGCCACTTGTTTACGTGCACAAACTTAAAAGCTGGGCCAGAATCCAACCCCTTCCAAGCCCAGTCTGCCTGCACTGCTGTCCGTGCTGCACACAGCCTGAAATACTCTCATTATAATTTAATCTAAACCAATTGGGTTTATAATTTATTGTTATATCTGGCTTGCAGAAAAATAGCACTGAAAAGTGAAATGAAACCACTAACAAGCATCTCTTCCAGCCTCACTTCATGGACTCTTAAACACTTCGACACTTCTGCCTTGGAGAATGGCTGCCTGCATTTCAGCATGCCCGTCTATTATTAAGTCTAACTATCAACCATGAATTCAATTATGTCAATCAGATTTTGGGTGATATGTAGACTGGCATTAAAAGACAGCAAACGCATTTTTTGCAGTTTCAGTTACAGGTTGATGGGAACAAAGTCCATGAAGTAGAACGAGATTTTTGGCACGTTATTTTTACTGCTCCTGAGAAAATAAAAGCTTTGTAATTTATTGGGAACTGAAAAGCTGTCTTTATTTAGTTTAGCTGTGCCTCAGAATCTCCTGATCACTGTCAGTAAGTGCTCAAAACTTAAAAGGGAGGAAATATTGTGAAATGCCACTAGAAGGTAGTGCAGTCTAAGATTGAACACAAGGACTCTTGGGCTCAATTCCAGCCTCTAGAAATTTGCTGGGGATGAAATTCATTTGTGTGCAGGCAGCTATCATGAGGTTACACACCTTTTATGTTCCCACAAAAATGAAAGAAAAAATGTTAAATGATGCACTGGGCAACTGCAGTGGATGTGGGGGGTAAAACTCTGCCTGGGGCATCAGTAGCTCCTTCTTCTTCCCCCTTCCCCATCTACAGGTGTCACTTCAAGATAATCCAACACTTCTGTGAGACACATCATCACGTGGAGATCACTGAAGGGGATCAGTGGGTGTGCAGCCCAGAGTAATGTAACCACACCAAGAAGAAGATACTTGAGGAAAAATTGTCTTAAGATCTGTATGACTATGGAACAGACTCCAGGAGAAAACAGTGGGAAGTCTCCATCAACGCTTAATTAGCAGGACAAAGCAGCAGAAATATAAAGATCACGAGGAATGATGCTTCATGCAGGAGGGAATAAATAATTTAAATCAATTTCTTCTTCCCTCTGAGCTCAACTGTGTTCAACAGAGCTGGTGGCCCTGGCTTTGAGGTATTTCTCACTATGCCCAGAGGGAGGGATAGATCTGGAATGCTCTTTCCAATTAACTGTGACTTTCCAGGAGCAATCCAAGTAGTAGTGGGCAAAGCAGCTGCTGCTTCTGCTAAAGCCTGAGGGGATAAACTGCTCATTGCCAGGCAGGAATCGATGCAGAGGGAGCAGGGATGGGCAGCCTCGCTCCTGGCCTGCAGGAGAGAACAGCAGGGAACAGCAGCAGAGGGAACAAGCTCTGGGGAGCAGGAGGTCTGCACATCCCACCCCGAGGAAAGGAGGAGGAGGCACTTCAATTCACAAAGCCCAGCTGTAAGTTTCTGGCCACAGATACATATTCATAGCGGCTCTTTAAAGACAACGTGATGAAGCAAACAGTTTTAAATATTAGCGATCCGTGACAGAAATGCACCTGGAGATAACCAGGAGAGGAGCCCAAGGAGTCTCTTCCAAACTACCAGATGTCCTTGCAGTTTCCTCAAATGTTTGGACTTTTTTCTTATGCTTTACCTTATCAACCTTGTCTCACAGAGCAGAGAAAGTGCGTTTTTCAAAGATTATTGACGTGCTGTAGAATTCGAAATCTGAAGGGGATACTGTCAAATTCCTATGGTTAGCAATAAATGGGGTAATCTTCGTAGTCCTGAAGTCACTAAAACAGATGTGAGACTTTTATCTGTGGCCACATATATATATACAATTTATCAGTGCAATTACAGGTAGGAAAGATTATATTTATCTTTGCTTTCCTGTGAAATGGGAACAAAAAGGAAAGTATTTGTCTTCTAAGAGACTTGATTTGAGTGAAAATTGAAGACCTACCTGTTGAGATAAACAAACTTTTTTTTTTTTTTGCTCTGAGCTGTCAAGAGAGAAATGATAAACAACAGCTACAAATTATATCATTGAGCCATGCAAATCAAATGGACCTAAACCCATCTAGGTTTGGGTTTCTTTAATTCAGACAATTAAAATGAACAGTTTTCCCCTGTGACATACAGACTTGATCATTATCAGACATTCAGGAGTGAGGCTTTTCATCTAGACAATGTGAAACTTGCATAAAAACATGCCAGGCACTGATAAGGAAGGAAATTCCTGTGGTCTGTGAGTTCCCACTGTGTTTCCAATCACTCCGACTGAGGACTGCTGCAAAACTCAAAGTCTGCCTAATGGGAGGGAAGGGTTTATGCAGAAAGGGATTGCTCCACTTCCCTGGAATGTTTTTTCTGAGGGTGGCAGCACAGAGGAGCGTTCATGGCATCACTTTTAAGTGTCAGAAGTTGGCACTACTGAGGAATTTTGCTCCTCCCCAGGTACATTAGTCACCTCCTGGATATTCCAGACTTGTTCGCCCCTTGAGCGCACTTGAGGGAAATATGACTGACGGCAGTAAAACTTCTTGAAGAAGTGTGTTATTGCCAGCAGATAATAACAGAGCTACCTACCTCCCTACAGGCATTTCCCATATATATCAAGATGTTTGTTACGAGCAACTGGCTCCTCCAGAGGAGCCTAAATTCTTTCCGTGCTCCTGGCGGGGGATGTTCTGCCATACCAAGAAAACTCCCTTCAACACACACACACTGGCAGATGTCATTTTACAGACTCACAGAGCAGTGGTCAGAAGGGACCTCTGGAGATCTACTGCTGAAAGCAGGGTTGAGCAGAGTGGCTTGCTCAGGACATTGTCCAGCCTCTGGCAGGAGTCACTTGCTCTTTGATCTTGGGCTTAGCTCGTTGTTCTCGTTTCTCCAAACTGAATCTCAGCCAGGAAACCTTTATGGTGAGATGGCTTTGCAATTTTCTAGTGCTGATCCAGCATCAGGTAATGCATCTGCCCTGTTGGGAATGAGTGAAAAGAAAGCCCTGAATATGCACAGAAGTTTAGAATGGTAGAGGCTAATAAGACTTCAATGAGTGAGCCTGCCCTGACAATATGCACCAGAAGATGCCCAGTGGGATCACCTGGGAAGAACTGATTTTACTGATCACTGGAGGGCTAACCACGACTCCATAAAACCTTTTCCCTTCCAAAGGAGTTAAGTGCTGTTCAGGCAGGGGTATCTACACACCACTGGTTTTATATTCCTCACTGCAGCCCACGACGTCAATTCCCACTGCACAAATTTCCAGCATGTCACTCACTCTCCCTCTGACCTGATGCTTCAAGATTTCATTTGGTTTCTTATTGTCATGCTTAATTCCATGCTGTCAAAGGTGTTATCTTAGTTGCCAGGGATTTCTATGTCAGATGCTTCACTGCACCCTTCAGTTTGGGGTGTGCAGTTTTGAAACTGATTTCTGTACCTGTATTAATTAAACTTCCTCTCAAACCTGCTATAGGATATACATTTTGAAGGAGGAGAAGACTTCACACTGAAAATTAGTTGCTACACATTTGCACAAGACACAACCCTGAAATGAGAATCAAAATATTCAAAATTAAAATAGCTGAAGCAAGGGAATACTTAAAATGTTCATTTCAGTAAAGAAAATTTATTCAAAGTAGGTTTATGTCTATATGACCCGCTCTAATATTTATAGCCTCATAATGCACACAACAATCTCTTATGAAGAAAGTGCCCATCTACACTCTCATATTTCTGGGCCAAATTATCAGCTGGATCTGAGGGAAACTCCCTTGACCTCAGGGCTTAAAGCAAGAGCTCAGTGGAGCCACTGATTTACGGATTTGAGAGTGGAGCAGGAGACCACCCATTAGCCCACATCCAGCAGCAGAGCTGCGGTGAATTACACATTGCTGCAGGCTCTGACTTGCATTAATTACACTGTGATGCCTGGACCAGGTCAGATCAAAGGCCCCCTGAGCCTGGGATTTTGTCTCCAGCAGGGAATGCCTGAGGAAGTCCATGAGAACGAGGCACATATCTCGTGGTACTTATCTCAGCCTTCAGTGACCTGCAGCTCAGGCAGTTCCAAGGCCAGAGCTGGTATCTTTGGTTTGAACAGACACAGAAGAACTCTTTTTTTCCATTATATTTTCCTGGATAACTGGACATTTCCTGGATAACTTCCAGACCGTTGCCAAATCTACCTGACTACTGAGCGAACTTCCAAAGCATCCTCTGGGATGGATACTCTGATTTAACAGGTTAGTAACTGGAGGCACAACCAGAGAGAAAGCTTGAATTTCAGAACTGTGGCCACCTGAAAATCCTGTTGTTTGCAGACAGATGCAAACCAAACCAAACCAAACCCCCCAAAAAACCCCAAAACCATAACCAACAAAAAGGTGGGCAGAATTCAGGCTTTGCTTTCCTTCACACCATGTGCTGAGGCTGACAGAGAGTTAGGAGCTACTCAAAGCTCCCAGCTCATCACAACCAAGCCTGGTCAGGACAAAAAAATGTATTTTTCAACTTACAGATGTCATTTAAAACCATAATCCTTGCTATAGGGAGACTGTTGGATCCTTGGTGGATGTTGCCTATATTTCTGTAGTTGAAGGATAATCCTCATCCTAAATTGGGGTTCTGTACCTCCAGTCTTGTTGAATGTATTTCACGTTGGCATCAAATTAATATGCCTTATTTATGGTTAAAGCACTCTTTCAACTGGCAGCCTTCATAAACAGTGTATTAACATTAATTTCTAAACTTAATTCTAGATTAGTTAAGCTGCATCAACAAATTTGACATTAATGGTGGCAGATCTACGGAATACATGCGTTGAATATTTTATAATGTTGATATAATATCTGGAAATTAAAGAAAATGAGTTAAGCTGTGACTGCATACAGAAGTAGGCCATATCCTGTATATTTTTAACTCATTTTCCACTAATTAGAGCAGAGGGTATGCTTAGTTAGGCATATAATTAAGCAATAAAACCCTAGTGATTCGGTAAGCACTACTGGTATTTTGCTAATTAACGACTTCATGAAATCTAATAGTAGCTCTCTTATCACTTCAATCAATGAGTTATTGATCTTACAACAATCTGGACATATCTGAAGAAGTAACTGTCAGCAACTGCACTCACATAACCTCATTTAAAGCAGAATCTAATGATTGTTTTCCTGTAGGAGAAAATGAGCTTTCTTATATCTAGCATTTTCAACTATATATAGCAATGTATAATTCTGACACGTTTTAGTGAAGTTACTTGAAAGTGGCATTAACAGAGACAACCTGCAAAAGCAGAAAGAAAGAATAATAAATTTATTCTTGTTGAAATCCTTGCTTTCAAAGAGTACATAGATTTGAAAGGCCTATTATACCGAGCAGGCTTTCATGTTATCAATAAAAATGATTTCATACTATGCATGATCAAGTCGAGTGGGTTCAGCTGTTTAATTCTCTTTCTGCATACAGACTGTCTTTTAGGTACTGTGCAGTTTCTTGGGGGTGTATTTTTATAAAACCTGTCCAAGAAAATACCCAAAAAATGGGAATACACAGCAAATCTCTCCCTCAGTGCTAACACAGCTCCAAACCCCTCCTGTACCTCAAGACAATGGACACTGAGCACTACAAGTTTTGCTGACAGCAAGACCAAAATTAACAATGACAATACAATTTTCTTTATAATTACTCCAGTAGCAGAAATAAATACGGGTCAGGCATCTCTCAGGACGAGATTGATGCACTTGCTTTTGAGCAATAAGTTATTTTCAGTTAATGAAGCCAGGAATATTTAAAGAGCACCCTTCTTTGCTACATTAAATGGTGGAAAAGTCTAATGCATGATTAATTTTTCAAAATTATAACGGTTCCAGAATATTTCATCACTGAATGATTCATTGGACACCACCAGATTTAAATATCTGGCAAAGATTTCTCCTCATAAAGAATTACACTCTCCTAAAGCCTGAACACACCAGACCAAAGTTCTTTTTTTCAGTCTCAGGGTCACTGGTCATTAAACATTAATCTCCACCCCGGAGGAACCAGAGTGCATGGCCTCAGGCACTGAGGCTTTGGCCCAGGGAACCCCTCCACTCTTCCACAGGAGCAGTTCCTTCCTCCTGCCTCGGTTTAATTTGAAGTCTTTGCTGCTTCATTCCCCCTGGGCAGCCCAGATCAAGTCTTCATCTTCCCATCCACACAGTCTCAATCCATCTCATACATCTCTACCCAGGGAATTTTAACAAGTCTGTCGTAAGTCTTTTCAACTAAAGGAATCCCTCCAGATGCCAAATGGATTATCTGGGCAGGCCATTTATCCCTCCAAGACAAGCCAAATATTTATTTTTTATTATTTTAACATTTACCTTTTTTTTTCCTCAGGCACAGTCTCTATCTTCCTACCAGGGCTTTCCCACTGTGCTTTGCTCCATATTTTACCAAATTATCCCTGTCCTAATCCAGGGCTGCACAACTTGGTTTCACTGCAAGGAATTTCACCTGAACAGAAACAGCTGTGAAAAGTTCTTCCTAAGGAAGAAAATACCCTGATTTTTTTTTTTCCAGGAGTGTTGAAGGAATTGTCCTCACACCTTTATGAAAAAAAAAAGAATAGTAGGCCTCATTTCCAGTGGGATGTCTGTGACTCTAATTCTTATTCTTTGAACCAAACCTCAGAAGACAAAATACTAAATACCTGAAGAGTCACATTCAGGGGTGAAAAGCCAAATTGCTCACAATGGAGGAGGCAGCAGAGAACAAACGCCCTGCAGTGCAATACATTCACTTCGTTGCTTCACATATACATGAAGGAAAAGAGGGGGAACAGAGCCTGTTTCTGGGTTTGTGCTTGTAGATTAAACCAGAACTGCTCTTGAATCCTTAAGAGAAAGATCAGCCTCATGTACAAGGTGTCTGAAACCGCTGGGGATGTAAGTGGGGGGATGCCCAGTTCATAAAGTTCACAGATGGACCGGACCACGAAGAGGAATCGGAAAGATCACCTTAAGTCCGAAACAAAAGTTTCCTCTTAATATGCACAGAGGGATAATGGTATAAATTTCACACATCCAGAGAGATGTAACTCATACTGCCATCTCATAACCATATCAAAGCCAGCCATGTGCCCGGAGAGGAAGAACAGGGCACAGAAAGGGTGATGAGCCGAATCACAAAGCGCTGTGTTCCCTGCACTCAGCGGAAGGCAGAATGCTAAAAACTGAAAGAGAATTCAGCTGCTGTGGTCCATTTGTTCCTCCATCCTCTGAGCCTGCAAACCAACTGGCTGTGTGCAGCACCAACCTGCTCAGTGACAGGCCACAAACAAAGAAGAGCCAGCACAAGCCTAACTGAGGAGCAGACTAGAAACTGGAAGATTAAATGTTCCACGGCTTGTAAATAACCCACTCCTTCAAATCGCTGGTTAAGAGGCATTTTAAAGACCTTTTGGGTAATTGCCATATTTGTCTCCAGGATCAGAGTAGCCTGTTGCTAATGAATTCATTGTATTAGGAGTTGTTAGATCCTGTGTTCTTCAGACTTCAGTTCGAAGGCCAAATGTTGAGCTACAGACTGTGGAAACCCCAGCAATGATACCAAAAACTTTAGGTTGGTTAAACTATATGAGGAGAGGAGCACCATGAAATGATGTTTTCTCTCTTTTCTCCCTAAACCCAAATGGTGTAAACTAGCAGAAGATGTTGCAGGAAATCGTAAAAAGATGACAGTCTCAGCCCAATTAAAGGGAACATTTCACTCTGGCCAAGGACAGTTAATTCTAAGGCCACATCTGAAAATCGGGAAAAGCTGGAACAAAAGCAACCATAATTATATTAAAAGTGCCTCATTAATGTAGCGTTAAGCATCAGAATGTTGTAAGGAGGGGAGGGTGCAAGAATTAATAGTTTTATTGTAAAAATAAATTGCTCTGTCGTCCTTCTTTTTCTATTTCTGTCTAAAGCTTCCACCAGTAATTGAGCCCACTAAATGTAGCCTTTGTTAGATGAAAATGCAGCCAGGCCGTTAGCTCACTTTTTATCTGACAGTTTAATGGAGTAAAGCTTGCATTATAAAAACGAAGGCAAATTAAGTTAAAAAATTTACTAAGGATCACGCCATGTTGCTTTTTAAGGTAAGTACTTTTTAAAGGAGTTCAACCGGTGCTGCTGTTTCCTTTGGTTTTAATAGAATCCATACATTTATACATTACACATAAAACCACATTAATGGGATTTCCACCTGCAGAGTACGTTGAATTTATCACTGGCACGCAATGCAATTGATCAATTGTGCTGCGACACGTGACTGATTTTCTAATGGCTGGTGAAAGAGAAAGGGGAAAGGACAGTGTATTCCTCCTCAGTGATGCTTTTTATGTGTTGTAGACACGTTTATGGTGTGTTGCTCTGAAGGTGTTTACACTAAACGTGAAAAAATGTACACTGGACATCCTGAGGGTTAGTTATTTTTATTTTTCTACATCCAAGCACGCTTGAGGGGGAAACGTTTGCAGAACTGTTTGGAGGACTGGAGAAAGAACTGGTCGTGCCTGATGTACAGAATCTGTTTCTTCTCCCAAATGGGGCCCAAGAAACATTTCCAGTTACCTGGCTATGCCACAAGGTTTGTAAGCAGAGCAGATGTAACAAGGCTCCTCTTTAAGACAACTCCCTTAACAACTTGTGTGAGATACTTGGATTACTGTCCATACAAATGAAAGTTATTGAAAAATTACACACCAGAGTCGCACAGTGCAGAAAGACACGGCTGTCGTTTAGACTTCAAGTCTGAGAAACCTCCAGAATGCTCAGACTGAGCATTTTGCCACCCTGCAACTTGACACAGTGTGGGCTCTGCACATCTCACAGCTTTGAGAGTGTTTACCCCTCCAGAGAAGAATGTGAAATGAGCTTTTTCCCCACATCAGTGTTAGAAACATGGGACTGATCCCCACGGAACCCAGCTGCTATTCCACAATTCCAAGAAATCTGTTGGAGACTTCAAACTTTTTTCCCCCTGAGTTGTGTTCTTGTGCTCTAAGCTTTGGGCCATTGTCTCTGTGCCTGAGGTTTGCAGGTAAACCCTTTCAACAGCCCAAGACCACAGTGACCCCTTTGCCGTTAATTTCCCACATAACTTTGCACGTTTCTAACTTTTCTTTTTTTGTTCAGCTCAGCTTGTTTCGCTGTTTCATCTTCAACACCTGCCAGAGATGAAGACACAAATCAAAGGGAGGTGGAGGAACAGAACCCTGGTGTCAGTGTTCAGGAGTTTAGCCCTGCCAGGTACCAAGCACTCAGGAGCTGCTCAACATCTTGCAGAGACGCAGCTTCCAGGCCTTTGACTTGGCCCATACGTGGCTATTTTTAGACTTGTTCCTGCCTGGCTGCTGCAGAGTCGTGATGATGCAGCCTCTGAAGCCTCTCTCTCTTCAATCCCTACCCTCACACAATGGTGCTTTCAAGGAAAGAGAGGTTTTTAATCATCTTTTGACTCCAAGCTGTCTTTTTCTCTACTAATAATGTTTCCTATTTCTCTATGTCTAAAGGGAAAGGAAATAATATATATACATATATATAGATATATATCAACAATCATGTGGAAAACTGCACATGCAATAATTCCTGTCTCTTATTTGTCACTGAAAAGAATATTAACTGACTAATTTTCAGCTTTATCAAAACACTGAATTACAACTGCAATGACTTCATCGATTTTCAAGGCAATTTTTTTCCCCCCAGGGGGGTTTGCTTTCAACAGACCATGAAAATTTTTGTGTTACGGAAACAAATCTAATGATGGATATCTTCCTATTGTCACCTTGCAGGTGGAGCTCTGTAGTTTACTCCTTGCCATTTGAATAGTGATTAACATAATAATTAGATTTTTACATAAGGCCTTGATCATCCCAAAGGAACTGCAAATATTCAGTTGAATAAAGGCTATTCAATTCTCCTTTATACCAAGGGTAGAGTTTGCAAGCAACCATAAAAGACCAGTTGATTTGTTGGGCAAATTAGAAAAGCATCTGGTTATACAAGTTCTTTTCAGCATCTCCAGACTGATTCTTGGGTACATAAGGCTCATTTTTCCTCCTTCATCATCTGATCTATTAAAAGACTTTAGCTCTGCCTACAACATTTTTTCTTGCTATATTCTTAAACACAATGTCTGGTGCCATCACCAAATAAAAGCCTAACCTGAAAATCAGACTCTAGACTCTTCAAAGTACATTTTCTGAGTGATCATACTTTTAAAAAATGCTTGATGATGCAAGGAATTGTAGAGAAACCATTAACAGCATCAAGGCAGATTGCAGCAGAGCAACGTGACTGCCTCCCTGCACAGCTCTTGACAAGGAGAGGTTTTACAGAGTTCTGTGAAGAGTTCTGGAAATCCAGGATTTCAGAGAGATTACGAAAATCCTCCCCAGATAGATTTTAGGGGATAAGGGCAGACACCATCTCCCCAAAGCCTCATCATTTGCAGTGATGTAATCCTAACAGAGGATTTGGAACTGTGCTCATCTGTCTTGTTTGACAGGCAGGGGGAATGTTGGGCACCTAAAACAAAAGCATTGGGAAGAAAAGTTCTCATTAATTTATCACCAGAGCAACTTGGAATGTTTGGTAATTCAAAGACCACCATGTTGTTCTAGTGTTTCCCAAGCAAATATTCAATACCTAGCATCACTCTCTGGTCTCTTGTTTAAGATTATTCATAATTAATTGATGTTTCAAGACTCAGAGAAGAAAAACTGGCATTCTTGGAATAAAATACGCAGGAAATCCTGGTATTGCAAAGTAGGGAGGGAACATGGGCTCCTATTCTGGGGAGAGGGTAAAGTGGAAGGACATCTCTGTTTGGAAACAGGGAATTTAGTGCTTCACCACTAAATTTCTTCAATGCTTTGAGGAATATTAGCTACCTGCACCAACACAGCAGATCTGCACCCTACATGGCACGGTATGCACTGCAGAATAAATCATGCTTCTGATAAAATCACTGGTGTCCCAAGGAGGTCAACAGCAAAGACCTCTTAGGTCCACTTTCACCTCTTCACTGTCCACATTTGTGAAAATAATTTATTAGATGGCTAATAACCTGGAGTTTGTCCAGTTGAATGGCCAAAGCAAGGGAATTCAGTTATTTCTCCTTAGTCCATTAAGATATGAATGAAAATATTACTCTGAAATTTCAAAATACTCATGGGGATAACATAAGAAATAGAAACCAGCACAACCCTACTCTGTGGGAAAGTTTTAATTTTTCTTCTCTTCCTGGGCAACACCGAAAAGCAGAGGAAAATGGCAAAAGAAGGTTTAGCAAAGCTACCAACCTCATTGGGACTTCTACTGCACTAATAACACTTTCCCTGCTTACTTTCAACTTACAATGAGTTACCTTGATCCTTTGGTCAAAGGAATACTTTGGAAGACAACTTTGGTGGGAATTAATTAATCTGAAACTTGCTCCTGGGTAGCTATTAATTACTAATGGTAATTAGAAAGGAAAGCTTGACTGGCTGTTGCAGTTCCAGTGTGATGGCTCAAAGCATGTTCAGCTACATCATTCCAGTGTTAGCAACTGTTTCTCTCTTTCCCAACCTGATGAATTGACAGCAAAAGAAGCTAAAGCTGAAGGGAAGGGTGGCATAGAGGCAGGAAAACAAAAACTTGGAAGACCTGACAGATGAGGGAGGTGTTAAAGCTTTGCAGAGACTCTTACTTAGTCTGTTGGCTAAACTATGAGAAATAGACAGATTAGGCAACTTTTAAAGAGAAGGAATTCATCTTATCAGTCTCACTTTGGATGGGGTGGATTCAGAGAGGAATTTTGTTAACATTCATATGTGAGAAAAGTGACCCTCAAAGGCTAATCACTTCCTGAATTAAATGATGACGCTTTGGGAGTTAAATATATCTACTCACAGCCACTTGATATATAAGTGGTCTACATTATAGACAGAATTTTTGAAATAGAGAGAGCCACTTACTGCCAAATGAAATTCAGGAGCATACTGGGAATTGAAACAAAGAATGAAATACCAGTAACAGTCCAGACTTTTTCAGGTACAGCACCTATCACTAGGCAACACAGGAAATTAATTTCCTTCAAGGAGAGTGAGGAAGAGAGACGGGGAGAGTCATATTATGCCAAATGAGGTTTCAGCTAAGTTGTTTGCCCTCTGTTTGTTCCGTATGTTCCAGGCTGGCTCAAGATACGTGATGTAAAAACATTCTTCACGGCAGGTTTCATATATATAATACACAAATGTCTCCTCCTGTGGGACCCAGACAACATAATCAGACATTTTCCCAACCAACATAAAATGAGCAGCCAAAAAATCCTCTCTAGAAAGCAAGCGATTGTTTCAGTGTGAGCAGCATAGCTCAGAAAAATGATATTGTCATTAACTTAATAAGCAACAGTTTCCCATAAACAAAAGTTGAAGCTAATCTCTCTGTAAAATGGAGCATCTTTTAGCTGAAGAATTACAGAGCAAAACACACAAACCCAGTAGACTGCTAATTCTATGCATTAACTGGAGCTTCTTATAGATGTATTTTAACACTATCTCTCTTCCCTCCCCAAAATGAGAAATTCCATTAACAGCATAATTAGCTCTCCTTTAAATAGCTAATTACACCTAACTCCAGCCATAATGTCTAATTACTGGTTTATTCACTCTGAGTGGTTTATAACATGATGAGAAATTACTGAGATGAAATTAGATCAAAGGGTAACATAAATGTATTTGCATTTCAAACTGCCTTTGAAGGCAGGGGTGGAGCTGGAAGAGGAACTGCAGCTTGAAGGTACAGCTACATATCCATGAGCAGTTCCATCTGCTCCCTTCAGAGCCCTTCTCCATCCATGCCCACGTGTGGATCTGTGCCGTGCACCTTGGAGGAACGTGCCTGGATGGAGCTGGGAGAACATTTCCTATGGCTTCATGATGTGCCAAGAGCTGGATGCAATTACTCTCATTGCCTTTGGAAAATCAAAAAAAAGAAACCTGAAGCAAAAGTGGTGCAGGAGAATCATAGGGGGGGTTACATTAAGCCAAGCAAATCCTGCAGTTTTCAAGGGCCTCTGTGGTGTTATCAAAATAAAAATCTGCTACCTAAAATACGCGTACAACAGGTGGATGATAAGTTTTACCTCGTTATCTCACAGCAAAATAATCTGGCTTTTTATTATTATTATTATTTAAAATTTTGCCTGTTAAAAAAAAAAATGGAGCAATTAGCACTCCCAGAAACTTATATTGGGGAGCTCATTTTGGGATAAGGGTGGAAATAGCGCCATGCCAGGAGACAGGTGGGATGGAGAAGTTTTAAAAGGCACTAGTCTAAAAATCTGAGGAGCCTTGAAATGATAGGGAAAAAAGCATTCCTCAGAATGCTCCCCTGTCAATACTTTCTCACATTCTTCTCATTTGCCATCATAAACGATAACAATTTTTGCATAAAAAGCATCTTACTGGCAACAAAGTATTTCAGAGCGGGATGAAACGTTCATTCACGGCACTGAGGAGATTTTATGAGAACTCTGCGGTCAAATCGAGACTGATAACATCTTGAGGGCAATAGCTTATGCAGGCAGTATGTCTTTTGCTCGTGATTTAAAGCAGGGAGACACTGCACAACAGTTTAAGAACATTTTGCCCATCTCATTTTCGTCACGGTGTACAACACCCTTATCCTTCATCTCCCCGTCCTTTCGGAGGTGCATCGCTATAAACATCTTTCCAACGGCTGGTAGGGAAAGGGAGTTGAGCTTCATGCATGGCAGCATCAAATTAACAGAGATATGCCATGAATTATACAGGTAGTTTGTCATCCATTTCCTTTAGACTGTGCAGCTAATTATGAATTCTGTAATTACTGTGACATATGCTAACCAAGCATCCCGTCCCTCGCTGGTGTTACGCTCCATTACAGAGAGAAAGTTAATGATGGTCTGTGGTTCTGACAATAGTCTGAGCCACACAAACTAAGAGCTGAAACTGAAAGTGTTATTGGTGATTCTCTGCTGTGGTCTTTTGCTCCTATTTGTTAAAAACACACATCCTCCTTCATGGGAAAGAATAAGCCCATTTGAAAGGCAGTCCCATCTTATGGCTATTTGGGAAGGTCATTCCCAAAAAAAAAAGCAGAGAAAACTAGATCTCATCCTAACTCTTGACTTAGAAGCACAGATATCCAGATGATAGCATTATCAATATGATTTAAAGTCACCTAAGTAAATTAAGTAATTAAGGAAAAATCATTCCCTTTTGTGTGTTCGCGGTTTCTGGGAATTCTGTGTGTTAGTAGTACACAAACACTGAGGAAACATAAACCCCAGGAAGCTGATGGACAAGAGTTTACTGGAAAGCTGCTGAGTGTAGGACTGAAAGATGCAAAGGCAACATCAAAACCTGGAAATCAATCCAATTCAGTTGTATCTCTGCATCTCTTTTTCCTCTAACATGGATCAGTCACTTTAAGAGAACACATGGGAAGAAAAGGGGAAAGGGGTGAGGTGAGGAGATGGAGGTGCACATTTCTTATCTGACCTTCTTAACAAAGAAAAGGCAGAGTCTATTAAGGCCCCACACAAAACATTCCTTGTTCTTTTTGCAGTTCTTCTCATCTCTCTCATTTTTGTGGGAAAGCAGAAAATCTTTATCTCTCTTTGACGTGCTCTGACCTACGCCTTGACTTTCAATAACCACCTGCATTCTCCTGGAGCACAGACATTTGGGAGCAGGGGGCAGGAATTGCCATCATTGCCACCTAATGTCCAAAATAAGGTCAAAACATTCAAGGCTTTTCATATTCTCATAATTCTTTCGTATTTTCTGTTTTTTTTCCAGGTATGCTCACCAAATCCTCCTTGGATGAACTATGACTATGTCATTAATTTCTTACACTTATGTGTAAAGCCTTATCCACAAATATTTTGCCAACCACTGTACCCACCACTGTATTAGAGACAGCAACATGTCAGCACAGAGTTTCTATTGAATTTAAACACAAACATCTCATTGTATATGGAAACACCTCTCATGTATGTAGGGAAGGTGGGACAAAGATATCCATATTTTTGCCTTTCAAATTGTTTGCTCCCAGTTCTGCCTGCACAGTTTTCCCACAGATCCATGGAAAGATGCCATTTCCTTCATGTCACAGAACAAACAGGTTGTTTGCTGACCAGCTGTATTTATTAGCTGAAACACAGACAGTTGATAATTGTCACTAGAAAGAGGAAATGGGATTTTCAAAGAAGCCTAAGGGAATTGATGTCCATCATCCACTGAATTTCAAATGGAGCTGGGCATCTAATCCTTCAGCATTTTTTAAGGAAAAGGAAAAAAAAAAAGGAAAAGTGAACACTTCAACAAATGGCTTAAGCACATAAAGAAAAACTCTTGCCATCACTTGGACTTGTGCAGTCAGTGGCTGGCTCTGAGTGCTGTGGTTGAGCAAACAAATGCAAACAGAAGGAACTAATTAAAACAGAGCAGTCACTGCTGCATTATTTAGGTTCTACTCATTTTTAATAAGGGAATTACTGAAATACAAAATAGTTTTCACACTCTGGGAGTTGACTGGAGTATTTTTCTGCTTCACACATCATGAAGGACACTAACAGCCTCCTCTGCCTCCTCTCCTCGTGCATAATTTATCTCAAACAGATGAGTCATTAGACAACACAGAAGCAGCAACAATTCTGATTAATGCCTCTGTCACCCCCATGCATTGACTGGCATTCCTCTAGTTGCTGGTATACCTGGGAAAACGCTTCAGACCAGGCAGTGAGTTCCAGGTGCCGTGTCCCATGTAGCAGTTACTCCTGCAGGGCACACAGACCTCCCTTCTTTGTGTTTGAGGAGAGCTCTGCCTATCTCATGTAGTAAAATCACTGACTGAATGGTCACTGCTCTGCACCCAGGGTGAAAATCCACGTCCAAGCAAAGGTGCAGCTCATGGTATTGCACAGGGAACACTCTTGGCAGGATGAAGACACTGCACCTCCTTTCAGATCACGTGCACGAGACCTTCAGGGCAAGCAGACAGCTCTTCCCGTGTTCCTACCAGATGTCCCACAGTATAATTAGAACTGGTATTTAAATCTCTAGTCTTTGCTCTGATGCAACCCATAGTGATCACTGGCAGTCACAGAAGCACCTTGGGCATGGCACTGCCAGCCAGCTCTGCTGCAGTGCCATGAGGTCACAGCTCTCCTGCCTGGAAGGTGGCAGAGCAGAACAAAACACTGAAAAGTCATTTAGAAACATTACCCAAGGACCATGTCCAAGCTAGGGAGAGTCATATTCTGTGTGACCTTACACAAATCACCTCATGCTCTCACTTCTCTCTGCCTTTAGTCCCAAAATACTGAGATAAAACTCATTCCAGTTCATAGGAACATGGTGCAAATTAACCTTTCCAAATAGAGCAAGAGCTTCTAATAACCTGCTGGGTTCCTTTAAAATTGCAGCCTCATAGCTATTGCTGCTTAGCAATGAGTGGGCTCTTATTATTTTTTTTTGGCTGTTTGCTTTTTAATGAGGAGAATAGCTGAGATGAATTAGAAAGACTTTGCTATTCAGTTATTGCTTTCTCTGCCTTCCTCCATTGACTGCTTCTCATTATTCAATTTTCTCCAGTGAACACGATTGCCTCTCATTGCTCCTTAGCACTACAACGAGTCAACTACCCCTTAAATCCATTTTTGGAGGTTGTCAATTTTGATTTCTTGCCTCAAAATGCCATCTTCATCTTCGCTGCTCTGTCATTCTTAATTCCCAGTGAACTTAACACACCACTCTGGAAAGCATGCTTCAATTTCCAAAATAAACAACCCTTACGTTGGAGCTGACAGCCTCCAGAACTGAGGATAACTGGGGACAACTGGTTAACCCAGATTCCCAGGTAAGAGGGTGAGCATGGTGAGCACCCAGAAGTTCCTCACACTGACCAGGACCAACCCAGAGGGCAGTGTGATATGTGCAGGGCCTGAAACAAAACTGGTGTAACAGGCACAGTGCCCGAGAGCCCACAGGCTTCACAGTGTCACTGGAGGGTGCAAGCTGCTGCCTTAGTTGGTTTGACACAATCCTGGTAGCCTGACTGCCAAGGAAGCAGAAAGACAGTTTAATCAAAACACTGGTCATGAGCACATCACAGGATTTTGCAGGAGGATTTCATCCCCCAAAGTATTTCTTGTGTGTGTGTAAGAGGGAAGCACGTTTACCGTATGGACAGAGAATCACCAGAGAGGTAAATACAGCCATTGTAACACACAGTCCAGTGTGAGGAACAATCAGCAGTTTGGGGGACTTTTATGGGCTCCTCAGTGGCAAAAGAAGCTGCAAAATATTCGAGGAACTCATGAGGCGGCAGCAGTCTGTGGGTGATACATTTGGCTGGCATAAGATAAGCAAAGGTGGCTAATGGCCTGACCTTTCTTCACAGAGAGCTGACAGACACTGTCTTTTCATCTGAAACAATTCCCTGGAAAGGCAGGAGTGCTGGTGCATCTTTGACTAGATAGTGCTTCTTATCAAGGAGCTGCACCTTTTACTCTAAGGGTGATTACAAAAACAAAGGACACTCTACTCCAGTAATGAGAACAGGAGGCTCTTAAGGTGTCTACATTCCCTCTTCCCCCCATTAATAAAAGCTTTAGCTAATAACTTAGTCTATCTGTTGTCTCAAGGGCAAAACAACAGTCATATTTTCAGGTGTGCAGACAATGATGAATTTTGGGAAGTTCTTACGTATAAACTTTTTCAGCCTTTGCCATATTCTCCCTTTTAGATTTTCCTGGTGTCTTCTCTAGTGTCTCTTTTTGAGATAAAAGGCTTTGAGGCGAGCACAGTGTCTTTCAGTGCATCTTTCCAACTCTAGATACCAACTTAGAGACAGCACAGAAGATTAGATGTTCTCTGCTTCCAAAGCATTTGGAGTACCCCAGACTCGGTGGTCACACCTGAAAGTCCTGCCTGAAGTACCTCATTTTCTACTGTTTTGTCTCTTCAGGTCATCATTTACTTCATTATGGATGTCA
>JAWWES010000037.1:13712298-13722559 GCA_035583135.1 Lophotriccus pileatus
TGCACATGACATTAAGCAAGGGAGAAAGCAAAGCAGCCATAGAGGCCTGTTCCAGCACAGCTCTAACAAACAACAGTCCCCAAGGCACACATGTGTTCCTTGGAACAGGAGAGAACAGCTCTATGAACCTTTATTTGGAATATTTCCTTTTTCACAGGAGATTCCTACCACCTTCCTGCCACAAAGAACTGACATCATGGCTCAGATTAACCTTCTTGCTCAGTCAAAGAAGTGACCACAAAACCCACAGCAGTTTTAACCTTTTTCTTCCTCCTTGTGCCCTTCACAAAATGAAGCCAAAGAAGAGAGAGCAGCGAGCACTAACAAGATAAAATCTCAACATTTGTGTCTTTGCTCTACAATAACTCAGCAGTGCAGGGCAATGATTGCAAGGTTATTTCCTGAGCATATGGCTAAGGAATAAGAAGTCCTTAATAAAAGAGTTGTGTCCCTTTGGCAGCTCACAGCTGCTCTCTAATGTTTCAGAAGTGACCACTAGCAAAATAGGCACATACTGCCAAAACAGAGTTCCCCAGGCAGTCCAGAAGTTCTTGTTTGCAGGTGGTGTCAGCATGAAAAAGAACACTCCTACAGAAGGGTTCAGCAGAAGAGCTGGCTGTTGGATCAGTAAGAAAGGTTGTGCCTACCATGTTCCAGTAAGACTTGAAAACTTTCTCACAAGTTTTGACAGACTTACCTTGACATGAACATTCTCCTCCCTAATCCATCCAGGTCCCAGCCACAGGTGAGTTATTTCATTTGCAAGAAATCCTGCATTCTCAAGGTATCTCCATCTCACATTGACAGCCAAACGAGAACAGGAACCCAAGAACTCCTTCCTGTATCAGAACTTATTTGTCATTCCTCTCAGGGCAAACTGATCTCCAAAACTCAGGTTTAAAAAGTTGATGAGGCTTGCTAGCCCCAGGGAGATCGAAGCTCTCGTGGAAGAGCAGACACAGTTGGTAACCCTCCAGGTACACAGAGGAATTGTCAAGTATATGATTTCAGGATGGCAACACCATTTGTCAGTCAGTTAGGAGAATGTTACCAGAGACCAATTTTTTCAGTGCTTTCTGGAAATGTTGTCTTGGGATTTGAACAAACTGTTGACATAAAGAAAGCAGGTGCAATACTGAGTTATTCATTCCTGAAATCTGCTCTGGATCTGTGGCATGTGGTTCCTCAGGTATTTTTATCATATCAGTGCAGTGTCAAACCACTTCCAACCATGAAATGCAAAAGAACTGTTCACAGCTTCTGCTTTCAGTGTATTTGGTACAAGGAAGCAGAAAACAGCTGGTGTTCCTGGTACTTTTGCAGAGAGTTTTACTTCACCATTCCAGTGAAATTTTGGATTTGGAACTGTTTTATGTTCAGGAAGATATGTCACAGATGGGTTAAAAGAATTCCAAGTCAGCTGCTATAATGCAGACATACATGCAAAGCAGCTTACAGAAGTGTTAGTAAAGTAAAAAAGTCAAGCATTCAGGCATTTGGAAATGCCAGAATAGGATCTTTGTTTTATTGCCCAGAATTTGGCCCTTCCTGCTGCATCATGGGTAACTAATAATAATTTGCAAACAAAATTCTCCCCCCTTGTCACCTTTTCAGTAGCACTTCTTGCAGGATTTTTGTGCAGTTCAATCTACAGGAGGTAAGAGGTATTGCAATTCCCATTTCACAGCCAGGGAATGCCAGCACAGAGGCAATGACAAATTCAGCAAAACGTGAGTCACTTCAGATACAGGGGTTTTTCAGTTCGTGTATTATTCACACAGGACTGAACTGTGCACGAAGATTTTAGGGCATTGCATTGAAGTTCCTGCAATTTACAGAAGTTTGCTTCAAATGACTTCCCATTAAATGTTTCGAGACTGCAAGTTTCTGATGGAAAATTGTGTCTGCTTTCCCACAGGAAATTAAACATATACAGTTGTGCCATCTGCCTATTCATGTGCTGTTAATATTCCTTCCACCTCGTTTCTGAGCCTGTTGGCTGGTTTCAAAGGAAATTGGTGGAGGAAAAGTTTTCTAAGTGAGTGCCTCCAGGCCTAGCAAAAAACTGCCAGCTAACAGAGAGTAAAACCCAAAGATAGACCCCATCCCTGTCCTGCCAGGCAGTGCCAGACCCCCCTGTGTAAAGCACACAGCTTTCAACAAGCTGCTTGCTCTGGGACTCAGGGCACAAATACAGGGAGTTAATATCCACATTTCCCTTGGAAAAGTTGTGTTCTCATCTGGTGATACAAAACAGAGAGTAAAATCTTCTCCAAGCTATGCAGTAATGAGCACTCACCAGGCAATGAAAGAGGTACCATTTTTGTCAGCTTGGAGGCATTTATGGCATACTAAATGCAGTTTTATAAAAAATGTAACAGTAAGCAGAGGAAGAATTGGCTGCTTTTACCATAAAGCATTCCTAGATAGGGTGATGCAAGTGTTTGTGGCATAGAAAATTAAAGGAAGACGTATCCAAAATATAAATGGCAATGGTGCAGCAGTAAATTCACACTCTCTCACCTCTGGACAGCTTCACAGCTCTCCAGCAACTGCACAGAAATTGGAACGTACGGAGGAGTCAAGAAGATGCCAGACACAGAACCAGTCACTTGCTGATTACTGAGGAATCTAGGAAAAAAACAACAACAACAACAATAAAAACCCCATCAACTTTGCCTTTTCTTCCTAAAATAAAGAGCATTCAGAGCAGGAGCTGAAACCTGCTTTGAACAGGAGAGTGGAGACTCCAGCTGGGCAGTTTGTTTCTCAGACAGGTCTGCAAGGAGACGAATACTAAGAGTCCCTGGAGGTTATAACTGCAAGTATTAGCATAAACTTCTCTGCTCTGTGTGTGTTTGTGAGGCCATCTAGAAGAGAAACAAACCAAAATATTTAAAATGGGGTAGAAGGTAGAGGCATTCACTTAGAAACTGTTTCTCCCAGCTGGGCATTCTAAGTGCCAAGTTGTTCCTGGTGGATGCTGCAGCAGCTGGCTCTGCTTCCAAGGCTGTATGAGAAAGGTAACTAGGATTCAGTTCCACCTGGCAGTGAACTGGAAGGCACAACACAGCATATTATAGGGCAAATACAACTGGAAAGGGAGGAGGAAACAGCACAAATGGAAGAAGTGAAATGTAGATGTCAAACTCACTTCTTAATACTCAGAATTCCAGTTCGGTTCATACAAATATGGGCAAAAACCCCAGAACACAGATCACTTGGTCCATCAGGGTCCATCCAGCAATGAGGAACTTCACCCCATCTTACAATCGTGGTCTAGGATGGAAAGTTGTACTGAAAAAAATGGACACTCCTAGATCCTCTTTTATCTTCCACTAATTCAGGTCATAAAACCACAAAAGTCACCCTAAATTTACACAGTTAGCAAGAAATTAGAGGAGATTACAAAGCAGGGTTTGTCCAGTGAACTGACACCTGGACCAGGTAACCCACAGTAACTGTCTAGTTCTAAGGTGAGTGCTGGAAGACAATTACTTACAGATGGTTCATCTGTAAGCTGAGCTTGCAAGTGAAACTGTTTTTCATCTAACTCTGTGCTTCCTTTTGTATGTTGAAGAGATGGGAGGAATGCAATTTCATTCAGTACTGGGAAAACACTTTTTGATGGGCAACTCCTGAAACAACTGAGAAGGGGACACCAAGACCTGCTTGGAATATGCGTTCTCTTCTGCAGTGAGCACTTGCACAGACTTCAGTTTTGCCAGTTCAAATATGTTTCAGCAGCAAGTACTCATCTGGATTCTAATCTGAAATAGCATAAAAATTGTTACAACACTTCCAAATGTACTGATAGACACATTATCTAATGTTCTGCTGGTTTATACCCCACTATAATAGCTGAGAAATAATAGAAAAAGTCTTTGGCTATTTTATGAATAATAAAGTACTGAGATCAAGAAAAATGTTCTATATATCCTTGACTCATAGATCAAATGGGCTTAATAAAAACTAAAATGAGGTGGTTATCCAATAATCTGAGGATGTGATCCCCCTGGTTTTATTCTCCAAGCTGTTCCACTTGCTGACTCTTTTCTCCCCTTCTGCTACACTTATCTCATTAGGAGGTTGAGGTTCTGGTCAAGCCCTTGAAGAATTTGTTGCTCTGAAACAAAGGAAATCATGTCATAATCATCTTATGAGAAAATATTCCCTGCAGAAAGAGCCATCATTGAATATTATGTGAAGCTGAGCATTTTAAGGCATTGTTTAATTTAATTGCTAGTACCCATTTTAATTAGCAAGAGTTATAGTCCTACCATAATGAGCAATTGCATAGAATAACACTGTGGAAAATTCGAAGACTTTTTCCACTTTATTGAAAGCCCTGGCAATATCTGGCATCTTCAAAAGCTGCACACTTAGCCCAGGGATGTGACAACAAATTTTAACAGGGTATCAAACCAAATGTCCCATCACAACCCCCTGCTTAGAGCCTGTACAGTAACACCAAGTCCTCTGGGACAGAAATTGCATCTGCAATGCCCTTAGTGACATAGCTTTGATCTGAAGAGTAAAGGACAGGACTAAATTCATAATGATACATCTATCACTTCTCTAAAATTCCTCATGTCAACGTTAGCTCTATCACAATGGCAAAGGATGAAAAAAAAAATGAAAAGAGGGAGTTATAAGAAACTGTGGGAAGAATGAAATCAATTAATCAGTGGATATGCACGGTATGTAAGCAGCAGTGGCAGGTTCTTCACAAGAAAACAGCAGAGAGCTGAATTTCCATTAAAGGGTGTTCTCACTGTTTCCTACATCAAGGCCCACTAGTGTTAACCTTTAGGTCTCATGAATGCATGACACAGAGTGATCCTCCCCATTTTCTGGCCCTCTTCTGAAATCCTGAAGGTGGGGTTGGGTAGTCTTTATAGGCATTGGGGACATCCAATCCCAGAGTTTAAGGGACCCAATCCCTCAGGGTGTAAACTACAAGTACGCTGCTTGTACAGGACCCAAACCTGGCTCCTGGAATGGGCATCACTGTGGGGGTCATTCCTTTGGGTTCTGGCAACTGACAAGTCCCTGGAGGGCTTCCTCTACCAGCAAATGTCATTCTCCCTGCCCTGGTGACAAGTGGTTCTGCTTACAAACATTTCTATCTCTCTGTAGGAAAGCCCCTCCATTATGCACAAGGAGAAGCATCTGCTTCTGACGGTGCATAAACAGCGAGGTTCATATCTCTGATGGCTGAAGGCTAATAAGAGCAAGGCAGATTCAGCTCAGAACATTAACAGTGCCAAGAAAAACGGTGTCTGTGCAAGCTGCTTTGGCCTGTGTGCCCAGAGCCCCGTGGGACTGTGAGCGGGCAGGCGACAGCTCACGCCGCTTTGGCATCGGAGGCAGGTTCTGTTTCACAGCACACCCTGCACACCAAGCCTTCCACACAAAGTCAAAGAAAACAAAATCTCAGTGACTGCTACAAAAAGCACAATTCTGCTTTGAGGGCAAGGGGAAAAGCATAACAAACAGCTGTGATATTCTCCACCGTTACTCACCAGCACAACTAAACGGAGACCTTGATCGACCGTATTTGCCAATTTTTCGGTTTCTTAAGTCATACCAAATGTGTTTGGGGATCTTGGATAAACTCCAGCTGGCATTAGAATAAAAAATATCTTGGTTCATAAGGCCAACATCGCATTTTTCCTCACTTCCATCTGGGTCTAGTAGGGTTTTGTTCTTTGCTCTTAGGCCTTTGTTTCGAGGACTTGTACAAGTTTTTTGGAGGTGCTGAAGAATGGGACATGGGCTATGAAGCCAGATGGGCAGACTGCAGAGAGCTAATTTCATTGTGGTTTGGCCCCATAAGGTAATGAAACAGACCAAAACTGGACCATCTCTGTCCAAGCTGGTGGACCAACATTCGGGGAGCTGTGATGCAACTGCAGGGCCTTTCATGACTTCTGTAGTCAGCCTAACGGGCCTGGGGATGAGGGTTTGACCCTTGCACTGCAGGAAGAAAGCTCTAATTACTTTGAAAGTGAGAAAGAACTTGGCCTTTAGGTTACATAACCCATGTTGCTGCTGTCCTGCATAACTATGGAGAACTAAATAATACGTAATTGAATGAAAGCTGCAACACCGGGTTGGGAAAATTTGCTGAAATAATTAATACCACCAGTCAATTATAATGATTTATACATTCAGCAGTCCAGACACAGCCAGCCACTGCAGGTTATTATCCTCAGAGTCAATGTATTCAACTGCTATGCAAAAACAAAGGGGAAAAAGTCGAAGAATATAATTTGTAACGTTTGCAACTGAAAAAAAGGAGGTGCTGAGTGCACAGTGTGTGCTGCATACGGGAAAGGCATGCTGAAAAATGAATGGAGAAAGAAAGAAAAGCTGACATGAGGGATTGCTTAGCACACAGCCCAAAATATAATGCAATACTGGCTCCTTGAATATATTGTTATGTGCACAGTCCTTTTATTTTGCCTCTCTGCTATTATTCAAATTCCAAAGGTAGAGTCTCTGCTGTAAATATGTGTAAAAACACACACATACACACATATATAAAACAACTTCACAAGAATGACTATTGGATGTCAGAGGATTTCAAAGTATGAAGTGATACCGTTTCTATCTGGACATAAAAGTTATCACAGTAATGATATTTTCAGTTAAGGATAAAATAACAATTTGCATTGTTATCCACTGTAATGAAAACTGCTACTTTTTTACCAGCAAGTCTACGCCTGACTTTAGCCTCGGTGGCAGGATGAATGTTAAACCAGAGCCATTGAATAATTCATGAATGTTATATAATGCAATGGCTCACTCTGGGATTCGTGTTTGAAGAATGGCTTCTCCTGGTCGGGCGCTGTTTAGATTCTGGGCCAGAGACACCCTGGCATGGCCTGCCTGCAATGAGATAATGATGAAAGGGCTGGGCTGTTGTCTGGGTTGGGTTTTTTTTAACCATTGAGGTTTTATTGAGTTTTCATTACACAGACATATCTACAGCAGGCTGAAAAAAGCAAACACACGAATTCAGCAGGCACGTTCCACCCCCGGAGCTGATTGCAGGGTTAACAACCCTGTGGACCCCTTCCCATCACCTCCTCTGCAAAGGGTGGCACAGCAGGGAGGACACTCGTCATTAAGAAGTGGCATTAAGAAATCTGGGTCCATTCCCAGCTCTGCCAACTGCCTGGGACATGACAGAGACACAGGGAAGGGATTTCCTTCCACGCTCGTGGGAAGAGGGAAGGAGGGAAGACCGTGACCTTCCCAGGGCAGGGACTGAGCCTTGCTGGTGCTACAACCAGACCAGACACTTGTCTGATCTCCTCTCCAAGGGAGCCGAAACAAAGAGACTTGGCATTTTATTTTTATTGAAATATATACATTATTTTTAAAAAAGTATAAAAGGAGCAGGAATCGCAGAGTTTTGGGAAATTTAGTATAGTTCATTATAAATTTTTTTAAATGTCATGAGATCTTCTTTGACCATTTCATTTAAAAAAACTCAACACTTGCAAGAACTTATTTTTCCATAGTACACAAGGTCTTTTTGTTGTTTTGAGTGTTTTTTTTGAGGGGCTTGTGGTTTGTTTGGATATTTTACACTCCTTTCACACATGTTATAAATAGCTCTAGTAATTAGAAAGCTTAAAAAAAAAAGGGGGAGGAATGGAGAAAGATCTTAACAGGATTGTAAAATACTGCCCTGGATGTTCTTGTAACTTAATACATGCTCAGAAACATTGTGCATTTCAAAACAGATAACCAAATTAAACCCATTTCCTCCTCAAAGGAGTTTTGGAGACAGAATTGGTTCATATGTCTCAGAGTTAAAAAAAAAAAAAAAAAGACAAATCATAACCAGTACGGGTTGCAGGGTTTTATACTTCTTGATCCAGGTTAATCCAAGTTGAGCTGCTGTACTCAATTTCTGGTGCCTCCCATCTGCTCTTGAATACAACACAGATCTAGGGGTCTAAACAGTGCAACAGTTCCAAAATCCTTCTGTCATGAGCTCCCACCCTCTTTTTCTCATGTCCACAAGACAGCATAGTTCCTGCCTCTGTTCCACACTGCAGGGTTAAGGGGCCAGTGTTGAGGTGACTGGGTTTCTCATTTGAAGTGATTATTCATAACAGGAGGAGAAGTAATTTCTTTCTAACCTTCTTGATGATGATGAAAGTTTACATAACTCCTTAGAGCTCCTTCATTTCTCTGATTCAAAAGAATTAGAAAAGAGACACACATGGCAGGGAACTAATTTACACATAGCTCACACCTTTGGGAAGGGATTTATAACCATCAGGGCTTTAATAAATTCTGCCTCCCTGTAGTTGTTAGTTCCCAAGAGAACTCGATAAAAGCCAAAGTGTCAAAAGGAAGGCTAACACTTCACTGTCCAACTGCTCCTATAAACGAGGAGAAGTGAGAAATTGTTCTACTAAATTTAAAATTCATTTGCTACTCAGGGATTTAGTGAAAAGCTCTGTTCCTCTGAGGGTCACACCAGTCTGGTTCTGCAAGGACCACTGAGAAAGCATCCTGCAGCATGCCCAAGAACTAGCCTGCCACCTAAAAGCATCACAGCAGTATTAGACTCATTCAAACCAGTCTAACTACAACCTGTAGTTAGACCAGGTATGTCACATGTGTATCTGCTGTTTAGTCAGTGCTCTGTAAGGTCAGAGAAGTGACAATTTAGACCACAATAGGGACAAACCATTTTTGACTCTTAACATTTCATGTGATGAAAGTCCTTTAGCTACTAAGTGCATTCTTGCGAAGTCTCCTGGTTTTGTAAAGATTATGATTAGCTGATGGCATAGTTTTGTTCAGATGTGCTGCCATCCAAGAACAAATAAGTGTAAAATAACCGCTCACAAAAATAACTTTGCTGTTGTTGCTGTCTCCAGTTACACAAGAGCCTGCAGCAAACCTTCAGCCCAAGGAACCCTCTGCTTTGCAAGCAGGACATCATCTCATGGTTTGAATACCAGTTAGATGACTTACAATGTGCCCTCCAAGCAGCTGCTCTGCTGTTGCTCTAGCGACAGGGGAGGGAAAGAAGATTACAGATGGATGTGGATATGAGATGAAAAGCATATTGTTTAGGTTCAGCAACACTGAAACACACATAGTGCTGTCATTTCTATACAAAGCTGATTTCCATTTAACCACAATAACGAAATGATAATTGCCTGGCTACAAATGTGTCCATTTTAAAGGCTGTAAAAACTGACAGTCAGGGAGAAAAGAAGCATTCCTCTCTAAGAGTCAGAGACCGATTTGTGTAAACTGTGCAGCCTACAAGTGAGAGTAACAAATCACTCAGACCTCCCCACTGAGCAGAGTTAGACAGTAACACTTATGGGTGATTGGAGGCTCCTACACTCCGTGTTAAGCACTTGCTGGAACTGTAAACTCACAATAGCTGCTAAAATTACTTGTCATCTGAGTCTGGATATTCTGTATGTTGTGCTAATGGTGCTGTTTCCCTTTGAACTGGATACTTGAGATACTCATTAAGGATCTCAAATTACTTTTAAAAATAATAGATCCATCAAGCCAAGTACTCCATGAAAAGATTTATGTAGTTGTATGCAACAGCTCATACACTGACACTGAAGTTCATCACAATGTATGACTTCCTTCTAGCAAGATCTTAAGTTTCTAATTAAGAAATTTATCTGCTACTTATCTGCTACTTTCCCTTTGTGTGTAAGCAGCTGTGCTGGCTACTGCTTGGCACTTTACAGGACTGCTAACAGCAGCTAAGCGGCTGTCAAGCTGTGCTTGACAAGTGACAGCAGTTTGATAGCAAAGCCATCACCTCTGTATTCTTGAAGTGCACAAAGTGTTTCGCAAATCCTGGAGAAGAAAGTAGGCTGGAACAGACCCCAAAGCCTGGGAGGTATTAACCCACTTAACTGGTGATGAGGGCAGTGCTCTTTTCCAGTCTGTTCTGCCCGGGTGTGAGGTTGTGTGGGTGTCAGCGTGAAGAGCAAACCCTTTCCCTTCTCTCCTCTCAGCATTAACACAGCAACTTTTTGGGTTTTTTTTTTCTGTAGTCTTTCTACAGAGAAAACCCACAGAGCTGTGTGGATTTCACAGAGGTCTCAAGATAAGACAAGGATCAGAAAAGGACTATTCAGATGGCTCAGGTGATCCCACACACTCTATCCAGATCAGCTGTAGAAGCAGGCTGGGTTTCTAGATGTCATCCAGTGGAAAAGCATTCCCATGCAGTAGGGCAGGAAAGGTTTAT
>JAWWES010000037.1:13722659-13766591 GCA_035583135.1 Lophotriccus pileatus
GCTGTAGAAGCAGGCTGGGTTTCTAGATGTCATCCAGTGGAAAAGCATTCCCATGCAGTAGGGCAGGAAAGGTTTATACTCCCATTCACCTGCTAGCCTACTTCACCATAGCTTTGTCCCTGTGAATAGGCTCAGGCAAAGCTCACAAAGTCCTTTGGATATAAAACTGGTAAGTACCACAATTACGTTTTTAGTGGATCCAATCTATTTCTACTCCCTTAGAAACAGAGGAGTGTCTAGCTGCTATATTCTCCCTTCTTTGTGTTCACATGTCCATTATTTATTTTCATTTTTTAGAAGCATCACCCTGGCATAGGGCACAAGGATCTAGCCATCAAATCTGAACCACAGTGATTATAACACAAGCACTGCTCCAGAGCTGAAAGCAGCAATCGCTCCTTCAAGTAAAGGACCATTATTAACACTTTTATCTGAGCTCAGATAAAACTCTTATAGAACAGCCCTTTGCAACTTAAACTAAAGGGCAAAATGTTGCCGTGGATCTGCAATTTGTCATCTAGAAACCCTTGATGAAGGTTGCAGGCACAGGCAGAGTCCTGATTCTGCTGCTTCCATTACAGGACTCTGCAGGATCAGCCAGTTCCCAGTTTGCTTAAATTCTCTTCCTTCCTAAACTGGGGCTTCTACAGTTACAGCCCCAGAAGGGTACAGAGGGTAAGGAAACACTGCTGAGCTACAGCACAACAATATGAGAGGTTTATTATAATATTTATTATAATACAAAGCAGACAAATGAGAAGGAGAGTGGGAATATCACCTTACTGACAGCAGATAAAGGTATAAATCCAACTGACCTCTTTCATATGTACAAGATGAGAGAAATAAACACCTTTTCTTTTTTTGGGGGGGAAGGACTCCAGCTATAGCGATCATAATATTTATTTGTTGAAGTCACCTTGCTCTTTCTATTCAGTTATTTCAAGAACAGTTATTCCAAGGATGTCATTCAAGTGGTTTCTGGAGTTTTTTTCACTCAAAGAAGTTTATTTATGCAGTACTCAATTATGAGGTCCTTCCTTTGCTGTTGAAAATCACTCCATAATTTGCTCAAGAACAAGCTATGAAGGTAAAGGGTAGCAAGAGAGAAAATTCCCTTTACAGAAGCAAAACTTCAAAAGTCAAAGCTACAGAATTAACGTGATTTTTTTTTTAATGCCACTTTTCTGAGTCTTTTTCATTTGAGTACTGCACAGTGATGTGAACAGTGATTATCAGCTGATAATTACTCTGTGCACAGTACAGCACCTGAAAGCAGAGCAGGTGACTCTGGGGAGCTGTGAAATTCCATGAAATTTCACTTTGGTTCCTGTTTGTGTTAGTCTGTGACACTCTGTGTCCTGTTCAAAGCTCTCCCTTCTGCACTTAGTAACAGGCTTGGTACAAATCTAGCTAAATCGAGTTACTGTAAGACAGGGAAATTAATAGCTTTAAAATTCAATTCATATCTGTCTACATTTTAAGGTTTCACTGCCAGGTTTTAACATAATTGTTTCCTGAATGCTGATAAGAACAACTTGCATTGACTTCACCTTCCATGTGACATCACCGACAGCTTCATTACATGGCATGGCAATTTTTTTCCCCATGTGGTCACCCTTGATGAGATTAAACGCACTTTGTACTTTCAAGCCATTTATTTGGAAGAGATTGTGAATAGATTGTCATCACATCGAGGTTATTTAACTTAATAAGCAGTCCAAAGAAAAATACAACCCACACACTTCTGAAAGAGAGGTTATCAACTGATGCTATTTAAAAAGTGTATTACACAAATAATTTTCGCAAGATATTAAAGAGATATTTTATTTGCAATCCTATGCCACTGGAGTTATTCACAAGTGCTCTGCATATTCATGGCATGCCCACTTAGGACACTTCATTTCCTATTTGGAATGAGAATTCAGGTCCCAATTTAGTCAATGGGAATTTTGCCATCAACTGTAATGAAATCAGGATTTTGTTCTTACTATAAATAACTCAGATAGCTTCAAACTACTCCAAAATACTGTCATGAATTACCACTGACTTCTGCCTCTGTTGTAGAATTGCAAACACAATAATCAGGCTGGAGGTACAAAAGCAGCAACAGAGAGAGGGACTAGAATTGAGAAGGAGGGTCAGAGTGGCACCACACCATGCAAGCACTGTATCATCCATGTTGTGGTGTTAATCTGCAGGAGTTTCCAGATTAATTCATCTTCTCTAATTCAAGTCCTTTAATATGTAACCCTCAGGCAGAGTACAGTAATTTGTTGCAGACAAACATACTGCTATAATCAGCATATTTTCAGGTACTTCATGCCTAAGAAATGTCACTGCTGTATGGATGTATAATGTATACACAGAAACAGATTGCACCTATTGCAAAAGCTTCTCTTTAAGATGGCACAAAATTCTGAACCTCAACTGGTACTTCAAATAATGAAATCTTTTCCTGATCCGCCGCATAAAGCAATTATGCAAATTTCCACCAGTCCTCTCTTTCTGAAATGATGATGATTGAGAGTTCGACACGATCATAATTTGTCTGGCTGGGAGATTGTAAAAGAGGCACAAATAAAGCACTGTGCCAAACAAGGAATCCATAGCTGGTAAGCAGTTCAGTGTTCATTAATAGCTCCTTCCTCCCAGGGGACTCCCCCCAGCCAGCAGAGACTCTCACGCTCCCGTTTCCAAGGAGTTGTTGTGTGGCTGATGCAGACTCAAACTTTCTCAGTTAATTCTGTTTCCCATAACTCAAGCATTTCAGTACTGATTATTTGCCAGCTAATCTCCTTCAGCTCACCCCCTCACAGGCACTGAATATTGACCAAACAAGCCTTCATCATGTGTCTCTAACAAACACCTGAGGGATGCTCCTGGCCTAGGCAGGAAATATTGCAGTCCATGTGCAGCAATTTCCACCCACACACCTCACATCTGTAAACGGGGCTGGACTCAGCCCCCTGAACATTTGGTAGTGTCACTGTGAAATTTTCTGTGTGCAGGAGTCCAGTGAAAACAGGCCCTTGCTTTGTTAAGGAGACTTTGTCCTCACTGTAATGTGTTTTTTACTGTCCAGCTGCCAATAATTCTAAATAAGCATCTGCTTTCAGTCTCTTTCAGTATCATTGCCTTGAAGTGTTGTGTATCGTTTTCCATCCAATGTTTCTGAGAAGTGGTGATAAAGGATCCAAAACTCAGGCTTCAAAGGGCTTCCTTTTTAGGGATCCAAAAATGGAAAGATATTGGTTTCTACGATGACCCTTCCTGAACTTCTGTTCATGCTGTTTGCATCTCTCTCCAGTTCCTAGAAAAGGGCTCCAGCTACTCGGCAGAGGGACATCAAAGCTCTCACCCACATCAGCCAACCCAGTCACACAAGTGGGAGAGACAAGGATCACATCACTAACAAAGCCATAGCAATGGAGGGAAGGAATTATATTTAATTTGGCAGAGTGCACTTGACTATCAAGGAACTATAATGACTTCCAGGGAGCTGAGGGCCCTCCTCTGCCTTGCACAGACCAGGTGGGTCAGTGCAGATGTGGATTTGGCCAAAAAGCTTTGCATCCACAAGCTGTGCTGAATAACTCCCATTATTTTACTTACTTTTTCATCTTCATAATCTGCAGTGTCCAGTTATTATAGATTTAAAAAAAAAAATGCATATTTCAGAAGTGAGTTACCTATATCATAGATTCATCAGGATATAAAGAATTATACTGATAACTGGATCTATTCAAGCCTGTCAGATGTTCACTGGTTTTGTGCCCTTGCACCTCATAATGACAGCTCTATGATGAGGATATTAGTGACCTTAGTGTGCTGTTATTGAGACAAAACTAACTGTACTGTAAGGTCTCTAAGGAGATTGAACAGACTAGTGGGAGTGGGTATCTGTACCTGCATTCATGGCTAGAGAGGTTTTTGCTCTGCCCCTCAGAACCTTGCAACCTCAGTCCTGAAAATCACAGATGTGTGCCTCATTTTTAGTGGGCTCACAGTAGTGTCAGGCATGCCTGGTGCTCACACCTGTGTGTTGCAGGATGAGGGAGCCTAAAGGGAACAGATCAGCTTTTAGATTTATTCATTTTGTTATCCTAAAACTAGGCAATTTAAAAAGAAAGTAAGCAGGCTCTCAATGTATTTTTGAGGTTCAGATCTGTTGTTAAAGGCAGCATTATCTTGCTCAGTGCAGAACTCCCCTGCTTTTTGAAGATCTAATGAGAAATCTCTCACAGGTTCTGGTGTGTCTGCTCCTCCACTGATGCATTAAAAACAAAGTGCTGAAATGAACTGTTGGCTTTTCATTTCTTTCCCTAATTAACAATCACAGCAGCTGCTTGCTGGAAGAATAATAAGCTTCCTTCTTATTTTTTATTGCATTTGAGCAAAATTCTAGGCTGGTTTGATGCACGTTTCTGTGCTTTTATTCTTACAACATTACACTTGCTGCAGTCAAGAGCTGGTTTTGTTTTCTTATTTTAGCTGAGCCAATAAAGCAAACAGGAGATATCTGATAGCTCAGGCTGGGAGTCATACAGCATCTACCTCTTTTGACCTGGAGACCTGCAGAGATGCTATTTCCCAGTGTTGTAATATAAAATGCCCAAGGAACAGGAAGACTCTAAGACAGAAAACTACCCCATAAAACCTATCTGGTAAGGTTGAGTAAGCAAAATAGTGACTGGATTAGCTAATGACAACTGAGGCAAGACTGAAGTGAATACAGCATCTGCTCTTCAGAACAGGTAGTTCAAAACTGGGTAATAACTAGGCCCAAAATTTAGGTGAGAGAGGACACCCAGGTCCAGCCCTGTGGCTTGTGACAAGCCTTTCACTGCACAAAAGGATCCAGCCAAAATGATTACAAAATACTTTTGTGTGTAATTTAACTTTGACATGGGGTTTTATCACTCAGCTTCAGCTCACAGTTACATTAACACTTTCTGTGATCTTTCTTTAGAAAATTGTGCCTTTGACATATTCTTAAACGTGGTAGAAAACAATGTAGCTCAGTTTCAAAAACTTCCAGAGGCAAAACTTCTATGTGGACTTCACTGAGGCACAGATAGCTTAAAAATGTATACCTAGGCTCAAAACACTAGACTAGCACTTAAAATCTGTAGCTGGTCCTCTATTTTGCTGCCTGAACACCATATTCTGAGCAAGGAAGACAACAAAAATCTCCTTTCGCCTGGTTAGACCCTGCCCTGTTTCTGCAGGACAAGAACTCTCTTCAGCTGCTCTATCACTAACAGCAAGCAGGTTGGAGTTACCCAAGATAATATATTTGTCTTGTTATACTTTCATGGCACAGTCAGATTTCCCTGTACAAAGCATCACTATGTTTTTAACAAGGGATTAATTCCCACAAGTTGTGCGGTATCAATGAAACAAACCTTAAAGGAAATTATATGCTTCAGCTATTGGGCAATTTGGGTTTTATGGATGACTACAACACAACCATGAGTGATTCAAACCATACATTATTCCTATATAAAGAATAAAACAGCACAACCATAGATGCACCTGGCCATGCAGTAAGGTTTCTACTATCTATCACTTAAATAGATGGGAAAAGTTGCCAGTAAGTGTTGCCAACTGCTCCTCTAATAAACAACATTTCTCCCAACAGAAAGCCAGCACCATGTGCTGATTTATGGTAATTGTACCATTCTTTCCCTGTGCTATCAGCACTGAAGACAATAAGGAGTAGCTCAGAGCACAAGAATACATTTTTATAAAAACAAAACAATGGGTGTTGGCACAGCACCTCATCTGCTCTGTGCGAGCATGGAAGCATCTGAGTGGCCCCAGTGGGCACCTTAAGATCCTTTATTACATTTATGTTGTTGCCTTCTTGAGTACAGCTTTGAGAATGCAGACCAATAAATCACCAGTGAGTAGTGTTCAGTGATGTATTTGACATATTTAGATCTGTGGACACAGAAGTCAAATCAAAGGCTGTGAAGCGGTAGCAGAGGTTACACCCTGTTACAGAGGTGAGTTGTATGTACAGTCTGAATCAGGCTGAACACACCACCAGCAGAAGAGCTGAGCAAGTGCTCTGATTCACAGACAAACCTGTAAAAATTCCTTCTGTGTCTTCCAAATGCCTGCCATTCAATTACTGCCGCTCGTAAAGGGAAAAGGAGTCTCTAGAACAGAGCGATTGCTCTTCTCCATGAAGGGCTGACGGGGCAGGATCCTGTCTGGGAGACTGCATTAGCTTACACAAGTGTGGAGCTGCAATCTTCCCACCACCCAGCACGTTCAAGATGTTTTCACAGTGGGTTATTAGCCTGGTAGCTGTACTAACACTGTTTCTGCGTGATGTGCAATATGCACATTGCTCAGCCTCCCCAAAATGCTCTTGGGTTAGATACTTCATACACACAGTACCATCCTGGGGCCCATCACCATTTTCCACTCGCATTTTGCTCAAATCTAATGTGAAACACACTTTTCATTCAGAATCATGCATCTCCCTGACATCACAACTCCCTAACTCCTCTCCCAGCCCCCTTGGAGGCAGCTGTGCTGCATCCTCAGCCAGCTACCCAGAAAGTCTTATCAAATGGCTTTCTGGATAAGTATCACTCTTAGACTTAGTGCAATTATTTACATTTGACTAAAGCTTAACACCTATTTTGTTAAAGTTAATCTCCCAAAAAGATACTTAAGCTTAGTTCAAAGGTGTTTCAGGGCACAGAACTATGGATTTATTGCAGCAGTTGTTATGGATGTTCAATCTCTCTTAATTGGCATATGTCTTGCTTCAGTTTCCATCTCCTGATCCTTACAAAAACACTATTTAGGACCCAATACTTCTTCTGCCGTGAAAATACTGCTTCATTGCAAATGAAACCTCTGTCAATCTCTTTAATAAATACATACACTAAAAATTGAAAATCTCAGCCCATTACACTTGCAATCCTGACTGTGCACATTTCCAAACCACTCTCCTGACCCAGACTGGGATTACGTAAACATGTTTTGCTTTGCTTTTATTTCCTCCAACAACAAGTTTCCAGTTGATGCTCAGAAGCATTCACTGCAATCCTTCAGCAGTTACTCTTGTGATTGGAGATAAAAGAGCACTAACCAGGGATCGTCTGGCTGACCAGGTCCTGCCTGGAGCTGATAGTTATCTTTACAGATCATGACAGGGATGGTGTTGCTTGGCAGCATTTACTGCTCTGGCAGACACTGGTGGAAATTTCAGGGAAATCTTCAATTATTTTTCCATGTTTAAAGCTGTCCAGAAACAAAGGCAGAGTGGTTCCAAAATAACTACTGATTATTCCACTTGTTTTCGTTGACGAACATCCAGAGTGAGTAAGAGCACACTAAAAGTGTTTTGAGGAGAGGTATTTTGTCCTGCAATTTCCCATGGAGAGAAGGGGGCAGAGCAGTGTAGACCACTGGCTGGACAGGGCCCCTTTCAGCAACATGGTAAGTGCACGTGTGTGAGCAGCAGCTCCCAGTGTGGGGAATGGGAATGGGATAGGGAATGGGCCAGGTTGGAAGGGACCACAGTGGGTCATCTGGTCCAACCTCCCTGCAGACCTGACAGACATGGGTGAGGTCCCCTCTCAGTGTCTTCTCTCGAGGCTGAACAGCCCCAGCTCCCTCAGCCTTTCCTCATCACAGAGGCTGTTGTGTAATGGCCCCTGCTCTCAGAGCTAGCAGTAAAAAGGAGGCTTTTAGAGGGACAAGAATGGATAATTTTCACATATTGCATTTAAAAGGAAGTGTTTCTCAACAACAGAACCTTTTTTACATCACATTGTCAGGATCTGCCTTTTTAGTAAAGGCTTTTATATTGCTCAAACACGAAAGAAGCATTTAATTACAGGGTAGTTCCATAATAATATGTTAGGGATGCAATCAGTTCTACTCATCCAAAATCAAAAGAGGCCGTGATTGGCTAATAAACTACTCCTTCCTAGCGGGGAACTTTCGTCTGGCGTTTTAAAAATTTTAAGCTGAAATTTGGCTCTGCATACATTGAACTATAATCATGAAAATATTTGCTATACAAATGTTAATTGAATTGAAAACACAGTTGATTCTGCCCTTAAATTTACATTTAATGGAAAAAAAACATCAAAGAATGAAGTAACTAATTATAGGGACACATGGTTTTTTTGGGACCTACCCAAGTAGCTAACAGAGCTCTTCAGGCAAACACAGGATCTCCTAAGGGGAGAATAAAATGAAGAAAATTAAGTTAGTCTCCCGATATTTTCTGTGCATTACTTGAGTTGGGGTTTCTTTGTTTGTTTGGGTGGGGTTTGGGGATTGGTTGGTTGGGGTTTTTTTAACTTTTGTGCAATCCCAACAGCTGCGTGCTCCGGGCACAGGAATGTTGGATCAAATCAGCACTTTTTCTGCCCTCTTAAGCATCAATGATCAGCCAACAGTTGAGGCAGAATAATTTAACCCTCTAAATTAGCAGCTTTCTCCACATCTGGAAAAGGTTTTGGACACTTTTAGGCATCTAAGGTCTGGAGAAGAGGACATGAAGAGCCCACAGAGCCCAGAAATCAAACAGGCTGCTCAGAACTCCCCCAAAGCACAAAAACAATGGCAAGTTCTTAATACTTAACCTCGTGACACAGAAAAAAAGTGCTTCTTTAATAGCTTTCCTCCAGCTGCAGTAGAAGTTACCAACACATTCCAGAAAGGTGAGTGGGTTCTGCTTAAGAGCTTTATTTTTTCACCAGTTGAAAAGAAATCCAAGAGTAACCGATTCGTTGATACAGAGAAAACACTCCACTAGCAGTACCTTCTTTATCCTGAAGACTACAATGGTATCCTTTGTTACACAGAAACTGGCTCTTATTAAAGCTGAATAACTTTCACCCAAGAAACAAAGAGAGAAAGGGGGGTAGGGTGGAGGAACAGTAACGTTTAATTTTGTCTAGGACTTTTGCCTTTCTTCTGAGATATGATGGTGGGGAAAAACTGTACCTGGAGTTTTGTCTTTTGAAGTCGACAAAACGCTTTTCAGCCCTTGGCTTTTGGCAAAGGCAGCTGAGGAGGATAATTTAGATGTAACATGGAAAGTTATCAGTAAAGGACAGCAGTTTGAATATTCTTCTGAGGTGACAGAGTTTAGTAAACAATTTTGGCCTTTTTTGTTGTTGTTTTCTGCTGTTAAGTTGAAAGCAAAGGTCACCTTCTCAATGACCTCTTTGACCAAGGCCAAAATGAAGAAATACTGACTCCCTCTGTAAATAGTCCCACATGAAGCACTGCTAAAGCATAGCAATATTTCTGAAACATAATGGTTTGAGGGGGAGAAAAAAAACCTGTAAAAGTTGGCAGCTACAGCACACAGCTTCCCATCTCTCTGGAAATCCAGCCAAGCCTTCCTCCTCCCCACACAGGGGATTAAAGCCATCACACTACAGAGCCTGTATTACCAAACACTTAGGAAAGACACAAATACTCTTAGGATTTCTGGGTAAACACAGAAGGAAAAGCAAGTATTTGTTTCACAGGGAAAATGTAGACAGTCAATATGAATGCCTAAACGTTTTTTTTAATTTTTTTTTTGCTAATTCCTGAGCAGATTCCCAGCGAATTTTAAAAAGGACGAGGCTTTGCACTGAATACAGTGAAATTTTGAGAAGCCACTCGGAGAAGCTTACAGGTTAGTTTTAAAATCCCATATGCCTTCCAAAACACCTAACTTCTGCCTTTTTTTACTCAGGAAAGAGGGGTGATAATGTACATATTAATTCAGTCTGGCTGCAGACAGGCTGTTTGCTGTGAAGGCACAAATAAAATCTCAGGAATATTGCAGCTTGCTGACCAGACCAGCAGAATAGCACGTGAAATAAATAGCCCAGGAGAACTAAATTATACTTCTGAACACACAGGAAACTATGATAGAGGATAATCCCTTTTCCATAGTCTTAGAAGACAGATTTTTCCTTCCCCAATCACATGAAAGCACCAGTGCCATTGATCTTTTTATTAGGTTGTGCTGTTGGCCTTGAATATTGTCCAGCACTGAATTATTCTGTAACAGATCTAAATGTACAATATATTCCAATTACAGGACTGCACTGACATGTTCAGCCCTTCTGATATCCTTGAGCTGTGCTGTCCTTTTCCTAAAATCAGACAAAAGAGGTATCATGGAGTTTATCTTCCCTTTAACCTCCTCCCAAAACTTAGGGGTGTTACTACCCAAAGAAAAAAAATTAATATATACTTTAAAAAAAAAAATATTGCCAAAATTATTGCCATTTCCCTTTTTGGACCAGTTTTCTGGTAACAAAAATTCCGGATGAAAACTTTTGCAAGAGGAAAATTTTGTACAGCAGTTTTTGCAGCTGAAAATTATTTTTCAGGGTAAATTTTTTAGCAGCCTAAGGCAAACCTAACACATTTTTATTGGTCTGGAATTTTGAAGTTATTCAGGTAACATTAAGTGAAGTGATTCAGATCTGAAGTTATTTATACTCCTATCATACACAGGCTTCTCTCAGTGGTACCTCAATAACATCAGAGATTTTTGCCTAAGGAGGGAGTCAGGTAAAAATGCCAGAAAAATTGCAGAGAAAATAATTAAAGCCCACAGTGCTGTCTAACACGAAGTAGTCACATTGCGTTGGTTCAATACAATGAATCATTTGGGAATTTTATTTTTATTTGTGGTGAGTGGGTTTCCTTACATCCCAGTAAGATATGATCTCATGGGAGCAAGTGGGTTGTACTGGATTTATAGCAGAACAATACAAAGACCAGCAAAGGAAGGATGTATTTTAAGGCTTTTTTTTTCTTTCTTTTTTTAATCAATAAACTGCTTATAAAGGAAGACTAAGATCAGATGCAACATGGAACTGATTTGGAGGGGGGATAAAAAGATTATCATTTTCTGTGTCTTGTGAGATGCTCAGGTCTCAAAGAAGGAATAAATTTACCAGACTTCAAAAAAAGTGGTGGGAGCAGATTATCACACATGAGAAAGGCACAGAACAGAGTCATTTCTGGCATTATATTTCCAGCAGCCTGAATTTTAAGACTCATAACAGAGAGAAGTCTTCCTTTGGGATAACAAAACCTATTTTTTTGCAGAGCATAAACCTTTGAAAAACACTAATGAAATTACCAATAAAAAACCCCCAAAGTTCACTTTAGGGAAGTTAACATCAAGAATTGGTTGTTGTGGGGAGAAAGGAAAGTGTTTCTTCACCATCCTGCCCTGACAGAAGTGTCCCAGGAGAAAGTCAGCCTTAAACAATCCTGCCCAGAATGTGCTTTTGGGAAAGGTTTGTGTGGTCAAATCCTGTCTAGCAGCAAAACTCTCTGCAGTGGCTTGTTAGGTGGAGTGTTTCTGCAGACAACTATCCCTTTGAGAACACAAAGGCTTCTTGCACTTCTGAAACACCCTATTGGACCTTCTCAAGCTTTTTATTGCAGCAACAGCACCCACGGAAAACAACAAGGAACGAAGCACTGAAATACTCCAAGAGAGTGTTTCTGACACAGGTGAAAGTCTGACTTCATTTTCATAAGCACTGTTTCTCTCTCCAAACAAACCAGGAGGAACTAGGTAGGAACAAGAGAGTCACCCACAGATGTTTTTGTAGTTGTGAGGACTAACACTGCAAGCAAAGCAGCACATTCCTAGAACAAGTTCCAAAACCTTTTGCAGATATAATGAGGCCAATAATTAATTAACGTAGCGTGATCCAGAAATAAAACTTATAAAGACAACAGGTCGTCAGGAGTCACCCAGAAACCAAACAACCAAAAACAGCAAGAATTGCCTGTGCCCTGCTGCAGCACGAAGGTGATCCCCCTCCACCTCTGTCAAATCCTGTAGCTTTTTTAAGCACAGTAAATACTGGTTCCTTCAGCTTTGCTAAGCAAATATTAGATTTGAGAGCATTAAGTTCTTTTTCCAGTGTGAGTTCATCTGTGTCAGAGCTCAAAATGAAGATTCTACCTTTTTAGGAGTTCTAGGATTTCTCTAATCCTGGTGTCCTGTTTACATAAATTGATACAAATTTATGTTTGAGACACCCACTCTGCTGTCAAATTTCTCCCACAAAGGCTTTCACAGCTTTTTAGTCAGAGCCTTGGTTTTAAAAGAAAATATTTTCTAAGTCTTCAGTTTTATGTTTACACCTTGCTGATAGTTTGTGTGTTCTGTTCTGTGTCTGGTTCAGGTCTCTAACCTTCAGTTCAACAATCAAGACTATCTGATGTTCAATTAGCTCAAAGTCTTTCAATTCCCTGCACTCCACACTGGAACAGAAGTCAAACAGAAGTCAAACAGAGTCAATAATTAATTCAGTTTAATCCCCACAGCCTTCCTCTAGCACTGCTTGTCAAGGCCCTTTAAATCTACTCTGAGATTATGAGACAAGACCTGAAATTCAAGAAAGCCATTGCTTTTCGTTCTCTGTTGCTGGCAAGGCAGTCACACCCTCCTGTACGTGCAGGTTCACACCCACACATGCTATTTAAAATTAAAAGCTTTTCATTGATCCACTCTTGGCAGAAGAGCACAAGTGTGATTCACACAGATGCATTGTCTGTCTGGCTCAGTGAAATACCACCAGTCTTTTGAAGATTGTCATCTCATCATGAGCTCCCGGGAAATGCAACAGGGAGAGAGTAACAAACTGCACTGAAAAGGTGGGGAAAGAACGAGGAGCCTTCAGCAACGACAGCCTCCTGTATGACATCATTGAAGAAGCCTTGGTGATAAAGAGCAGCACAACCCAAGCCAAAATGCTGGAGAACAAGGGGAACAGTGGCTAGAAAGGAAAACTTGGAAGTGAACAAAACCCACATTTTGGGTTTATGGCAGTGCAGTCCTGACCCTGTACCCGACACTGCCTGCACCCCTGAAGGACAGACAGACCCTCCTGAGATTAATGGGGTCACCGATTCCTCCACTGAGGACGTGTCAGCAGAAAAATGTCTGGATTCACAGGATGACTCAGATTAGAAAGGACCTCCAGAGGGGTTATCAATCCAACCCCTCATTGGAAGCAGTCACTATGAAGTCAGATCAAACTGCTCAAGGCTTAATCAAATCCTTGCCTGGTTATTGCATGTCTTTCATATTTTTGTATGTTATCATCTTCTGAAGATCGTTCCGCTTCCAGAAACTGAATTTAAGGAAACTGGGTGGAGTGAAGTGTCAAAAAATCAACTTGTTTGTAAACTGTCCTGGAAAATAACAATTTTGTTATGAAATATCAACCTGAGCCTCATAGGGGAGTTCATCACTCCAGATTTTAGGAATCATGTGTGGCTGATTCTATTTCCTCGCTTTTATCATTAGGACAAAGATATAAAGCAGTTTCACAATATAGTGTGTTATGTGTATAATCAACATCCACGTTTCTGTTTGCATGTTATTCTTGTCCATCCTAACTTGACTTCCTGTCACCAAAATATTGCCACTTACACCATAAATTAGATCCCTAAGGTATTAATTCTATTTCCCAAGATATAAAGAACCCCTATAGGATGTTATTGCTTTATTTTCCTTTGAAACAGGAACCAGATGTCTGATCCAATATTTCAAACCCTTATGTTCTTAAACAGAAGCCACCAAGATATTGAATGTAAACTACTTCAGGAACTGCAGGAATGACTGAATGATGAGCAGTGTTTATTTTCTTCCCATGTTAAAACACTTTGGTGGGCTCTCCTTCAATCTGACACACTTTTAACACAATAGGACATGACCAAGATTGTGCAGATCAGAATAGAAACAACACAACACCAGATAACTCAAGAACCACAATGCCAGTATAATTAATTTATTCTGAGATAAAAATTAATGTCTTCATGAGTGTGCTCCCATACAAAATGTGAGGAAATAAAGATGTAGGATGACAAACAGTATCAAGCCAGAAAGAAAACACCACCAAAAGTCCCATCCTGTGACTCGACCAGCACACAGACATGCCTGAGCAGCTGTACTGATACACAGATCATTTTGGCTGCATAGAGGCAGATGCTGGACTGACATCTCTGTCTTTGAAGTTTTCTTATATTAGAAAGCCTACAAAAATAGGGAGAACATCGCAAGGCTTGGATTGCTTCTGCACTGAGACTTCAGCGTATCATGCTGATCAACCTTGTCTCCTTACTGTGTGTACTCTCCTTTCATGTCACAACTGCACACAGCATGGAGATGGCAAATGGACCTCATCTCTGTGCCTTGACTAATCTGAGCAGATTTTAATAACTCACCCAGCACAAAGAAGTATTTGTTTTGGCTTCTCCTGTACAGACAAGTTGTATTGATTGAAGTGTTTTATGCAGTTGAGACTTTTAAACTAGAAAAACCATAAGGGTTGCATTAAGCAGAGAAGGGTCTTTCTGAAGCATCAAGAGCTGTTGGAGTTTGCTTCCAAATTTGGTAGTTCAGGTTTTTCCCTTCAGAGCAACAGTGTCCTGAGCCTCTCACATGGAATTGTGAGTTACAAAAAGCAGCATCAAAAAAAAGGAAGAAGCTGTGGGAATTGACATCAATAGAGGAAGAAACACAAGAGGCACAACTGAGAAAAAAAAAGTCAATGAATTTTAGAATAATAAATTCTAATATGGGATGTCTCCTTCACTTCTTAATTAGCATTTTCTACTAAGATGCATCTCAGAGTGAAGTATTTGAAATAAATCATTGGATCCGACTACACACTTTTAAGTGCAGGTGTCTTTTCCAATTTCCTCCACCTTCAGAAATGGACATTATCCCAGTCATACAGAGCAGAGGTTAAATATTTAATTACACTTCAATGAAGGGTGGCATTGAGCCATTTTTTTATATTTTGGATTCAAGTCTTAGGCGTTGCCATCATGGAAACATGAAAAATTTACACCCAGTAGATCCAGTGTGAAAGGACAACAGTCCCACTGCCTTCCCATGTCCCTCACTTGATCCCAGTCGATGTGTGAACAGGAAAGACAAGAGTTTTGCCAGGGATGACAGAAAATTGCACTAGAGGAAAAAAAAACACATGAAGGAACTGTCAAATGACATATGTCTTCACACTGACTGATTTGGAGGCACAGCGTGTAGCACACTCTGAAAGCAGCAGCTGCTCAGCAGAAAACACTTGACACCACTGAGACATTTGGAAGCCAAACAGTGAACACTGAAAGAAAAACTTCAGGGGTTTTCATCCAAGAAAATTCAAATTCTTAGAGAGGAAAAAAAAAAAAATAACTGGGTTTGATTATTCAAAGTGGCAATATCAGCATGCAGGCCCTTCAGACTTCTTCCTCGGCATCTCTGCAGACCCTGTGGCCTCACAAAGGACAGTGTTGCTGAAGGCCTTTGTACAAAGGAATTTTAAAACCAACTTCAGCAGATTTGCAAGCTGTCTTCTCAAAAGTTACCAGCTGTAAAAATTACACTCCAACCCAAAGAAATGTTTATTTGAAAAAGCAGTTTTTGAATGTTTTAGAGGTAACAAGTTTGCTGCAGGAAGATCTAATAAAAAAAGCATGTATGAAATATCACAGTTACTTGCTTATTAAGGACCTCACACAAACCAGCTTTTCCTCCTAAGTCCATGTGATGACATCATTTTATGCAAACAATCAAGAGAGCAACATTGCTGCCCACAGGCTTATTAGATAAACTGTCTGTGTCCTGAGTCTTGCAGTCTGGGCAGACTCCATCAGCAATTCCTTCCAAAAGGTTTCTTTCCTCTTCACCCACACACAAAGGAACAGTTGATTTCTATTTGACAAAATCAACGTTACAGCTCAACCTAGTCAAATTTTAAGTTAATTTTCCATCAAACCTAAGTAAATTATAATTGCATTCAAGGCTCATGGGCTATAATAGGGACTGAAGGTTTTACTCTCCATTATGGATCAACAAAACCCCCACGGTATGAATGGCAGATGACTCTGCACAGACTAATGCACTTAAGAAATTGCTATTTGAGAACATTCTCAGGAATTAGAAAGTAATTGTTAGGCAAACAACAATGAAAGAACCCAAGCTAAAGGAGAGCAAATCGTATTCCAATTCGTTCACAAACACTAGGACAAAAAAGGGAGGGAAAAACAAATTTGGGTGGTTTGTTTTATCTTTTTGCACATTCCTGTGCCTTTTCTTATGGAATAAAGGAACTAATGAACTGACTTTATTGACATTAAATAACCAGCATTAAAAGCAAAGCAAGATCCCCACCCAGTATAGCCCCCACCACAGGAGGCTTGAAAGCTCCTCTGATGTCTCCTCCCTGTGAAACTTTTCCAGGTGTTGTCTGGAACGACTCATCTTTGGTAAAGCATTTAAAAGTTACGTGCAAATAAAATCTTCAAAAAATACTCTGTAGAACACAAGATTGCAGAACATTAAAGAAGCCAGTAACCAACACAAACTGCTGCTGATCCACCCTTTTCCTCCAGAAATGATTAGTGGTCCTCCCAGCCCATATCTTTAGTAATTATTTGCTCACAGGAGTGCAGTATTGATTTCTCTAAAGCACACAGAGGGCCAGGAGTGCTTTAGCATCATTGCAGAGAGAAGCCTCAAGAAAGCAGTGGCTGCTGAAGAGCAGCATTTATTTCATTTGCACAAACCCCAAACTGTCAGAGCCACGAAGTTTGCAAGCAAACCTTTCCCTGGTTTCTGTGTTCATTCTATCATATAAAATGACAGTCTTTAATAATCTCTATTTCCCTGTTGTTTCTAGTAATAAATATAGTCTGGCAATCCATTAAAGCTTATGAATCTGTCTCAGGTTCTTTAAGCATGTCACTATTATAAATCTGGCTGTTATACAAGGGCAGACTTTGACATTTTGATATCTGTGTATTCCCAGTGATATAATGTACAGGGGGGAAAAAAAAGGCAGAAAACATTTGTTTCTTTGTGTCTTGAGTGGGTTTCTCTTCAAGGAGCAGAACAACGATCATCAAGGTTCGGTTAGAAAGCCTGTCAAGGAATGCTATCACAACATTAGACAAATGGTGCTGCTCACAGGGAAAATAAGTCTATTTTTTGTATTCAGTAAACCTGTTCAGCTAGAGCTTTTTCTTCTTTTGCAGAGAGGATTCTCCTTAATATCTGTTCTTTGAATTTGTATCAAATCTTATTCCCAAATTACAGCTTCTTAATTACTTAAAAAACTGCCCATGCTTCTGCACTGAACTGCTTGCCCGTCCTGTGTCTGCAGGGTCTCTGGCTCCAGAGCTACAGATTTCACATCTTCCATGTGCTTGGAATAACATTTGATGCATTCTTTTGGTATGCTGAAAATTCCTTTATGTCACTGAAAGATGACAGAAATGGGGCTTTTCTTTATAAACAGCTCAACACACTTTTCTCTCAAATGTACTTCAAAACTAAATGATAAGTGCTATTATACACTTTTAGCTGAACTGCAAAACAATACTAGATGCCTACACCTCCAATAAGACAGAGAAAAAAAAAAAGACAGCCTAGGAAAGAAAGGCTTCTTTTTACTTGCTTTATTCTTTATTCTACCTATAGCAAAGTGAAAATACAAACAGGTGCTGCCCTGGGCCTCAGCATTCGTTTTGTCCCCTTCCTCAAAAACAGACACGTGATTCCCCTTTTCCATTTCTTTACATTATTTACAAACTACCAAACTGCCACAAATTAATTTTTAAAGCATTACCCCCTTCTGGTCTTAATAATTCAGAGGGAACATTATCAGCACCTGGTGCTTTATTGTTCCTGGGCGCTCTGGTCGCCTCTTGGTTCTTCTACAAATGGCTCAGCTTCAGAAAACCCCAGCTCATCATTGAAGACATCACTCCCTCCATCTCTCTGTAATCGCATTTTTTTGTAACTCAGTTTTCCATTTTGTCCTTTATCTGACTCATGCACAGCTCATGTCCTTGTCTCAAACGCTGATATCTCACCAAAATGGTCTGGAGTTATCCTATTACGCTGCCTCTTCAGCTGCACAGAGTCCTTTTTGTGCCACACCATCTTTCTGCTGAATTGTTTGCATTACCAGAGGACTTAGGGAAGTCAAAAAATCCTCACCACAAGTTGCTTTCTTATATTCCCCGTCAAAAACTTTTACTTTTTTCTTTTTTGGAACTCTTTCTGCAGTTTTCTCCTGCTCTTTTCTTTACTCCAAATGTTTCCCAGCTGGTACAAAATTGTTGCACAATAGTCAGGCGTGTTCCCACCTGCAGTGCATGGTGTTCAGGTCTGTATTTGCTCCTTAAAAGTCAGACATTTGCTACACTTAGAACTCCTGTCTTGGTTAAAACAACTGAAGTCATTATTTTTATCAAACACTGAGATCTCTCTGAAGCATCTCCCTGTGGCAGATGTGTTAGCTGGTAACTTTGAAGTATCAGACGATTCATGGTACCTTCCACGTACTCAGGGATGGAGATGTTACCTGCAGTAGAATTTTAACCCTCTTTTCAAGGCTGTGGAACTGCATATATGTCACAGCCGCCTAAAAGCAGCATTATAAAGCTCACTCAGATTTTGCAGCTCACTCTGAAAGACACTGAGGAACCCCCCACATATTACTGTTTCCGATTTCATTACTCCAGATGAATGAAACATCCAAGGACACTTCTGGAATCCTCCTCTGGCAGGTTCACACGCCGGGAGGCATTTCTGGATGCTGATACAAACTATCCATGTCTCTTCCACTGCTCCTGCCTTGTTTTCCCTGCACTATCTTACATGTTTCATTCCTTTGTGTACAATGAAGCCAGGAAATGTTTCCCACAGCAAAACCCCAGCAGTTCTGCCTGCCTTTATGAGCATCCCCTCAACCCTTGGTTAAAAGGGCTGTGGAAAAACCCCCAGCGTGAATCACCAAAAACTGGGTGGGCTTCCTGACAGAATTTTATCCAAAACATGCAAAGAGACGTGTTTCTTCTTGGAAGAGTGATGAAAGTAAGAACCCCGAGGTAAACAATATTGAAAATTTCAAGCCAGGTGACCCAATTCTAATTAAAATAGTCCTTTATGTACATATACACATATGCATATATATATATATATATATTGGCCCCCCAGGCCATCCCCTTTTCTTTTTAAGGGAAGGCTGGATGTGGGACTCAGATTGAACTCGATGTCAGAGGCCTTTTGCAGCATCATTGATCCTGCGATCCCCTCCTTGGCTCCCAGGCTTTCCTTTTCCCTTGAGCTCCCCAGGGCGCTGCCTGAGGTGAATCCTCCGCACGCCCTCCCCGACACGGGGCCGAGCCCCCTCAGCCTCCCCCTCTCCTGGGGGCTCCGGGGAAGTTTTATTTATTAAATATTTGTTCTGGGTTGTTGTTTTTACCCCCCTCGGGCCCATTTCTCCCCATACGGACCGAGCACAGCCCCTCCCCCACCCGGAGCCGCCTCAGGCGGCCCCTCACAGCCCCCGCGCGCCGGGGGGCGGAGCCTCCCCGCCGCCCCGCCCCCCCGCGCTCCGCACTTTCGCCACGCCCGCTCCCCCACCCGCACCGTCCCCGCCGGGCCCTGTGGCCGTTGTTGCCGCACCCCTGTGTCCATGCCGGCACAGCGGAGCCGCGCTGAGCTGTGTTCCCCACCCCCGGCTTTCACACCCCGGCTGCTGGAGCCTGCGGCGAATCTGCTGCGCCCGAGAGCCAGCCCGGCCCTGCCCTTGCGCCGCCAGCGGAAGCGGAAGCGCCGCCATTTTGTCTCGGGTGATGGCGGCTGTGGCGCTCCGGGGCCGGGGGGTTTAGCGCGGGCCCGGCCCTGGCGGGGACTCGCTGCTCGGACAGTCGCTGTTCCTGCGAGCTGCCGCTGCCTCGCTGCGGCCCCCGGCGATGTACGGAGGGGCCGGAGGGTCTCGACGGACTTCGGAAGAAGCAGGCCCGCCGCCCCTAATGTTGTTGTCAGGCGGGGGAGCGGTGCCCGGGCCCCCCGGAGCAGGTGGAGGTGGAGGCGGGAATAGCCGTGTGGAGCTGCTGGTGTTCGGCTATGCCTGCAAGCTGTTTCGGGATGATGAGAAGGCTCAGTACCAGGAACAGGGGCGACACCTTATTCCTTGGATGGGAGACCCCAAGATCATGATCGATAGGTCGGTGTAACACAACCCCCCAGACTCTGCTGCGAGCCCTCCTCCTGTGATAGCCTCTTTCTGTTCCCCTCCTTGTGCTGTGGGCAGGTGAGGGCGGGGGATGAGCAGCGGGGACGTTCTTCGAAGGCGGTTTTCCCGGAGAAGCGGCCCGGGGGCTGCTCCGGTGCGGCTGCAGGCCCCCCCGGCCGCGGGAACCCGGCGTTCCCCGCACCGGCAGCGCGGTGGTCGCTGCGCTCCGCAGGGCGGGGCGGAGAGCGGGGATGGGCCGTTCCTTTTCAGTGCGGACCGCAGACGTCCTCTGCTTCTCACTTGGAGTCCGAGCGAGCCCGACTGCGTTGGGAACGCTTTACTAGGCGCGCTGTGTGTTCTCTGGGTGAGAACGGTGCAGCGCGGGCAGTGCAGAGGTGTTTACCCCCCTCAGAGCACATGGGGGTTTCTTATTTCTCTTACATAATCTGGCTGCAGGCTGTTGGTGGGACACCCCAGGAGCAATTCTTGGCTTCATTACTTTCTCCCTGTGCCATGATTCACTGTATCAGTCAGATGGAGTTGATTTTGGGTGCTTGCTGTTGAAATTTTATGTGAGGGGTGGCTTTATTTTTGATTGTTGTTCGTGCAGTAGGTCCAGCTTCGTGGCCAGAGAGAGGAATAGAATTTGCTTTGATGTTCCTTCTGGTCTCTGAGTTGTTTCAGCAGTGCAGGGTGGGATTTAGAAATTCATTCATTCAGAAAGAGTTTTCTGGATGTTTTGCTGGAGAGAGGGAAGATGGGAGGTCAGGTTGGTTGTATTTTGAGTGGAGCACTGAATGAATAATTTCAGAGTTGTGGCTGATCCTGAAAACCTCAGTGGGAAGGATGGAAGGATTTTGGTTTGAAAAGGATCACGTGACATGCTGTAGCTATTTGTTCCCTCAATTTCATCAGTGTTTTGGTGCTGGACTCGATTTTGTTGTTGTGACTTAAGAGATGCATTTGGCTTGGGAAAATGTCAGTAAGGGAAGGTCTTTCCACTCCCTTCCATAAGAGTGGAGAAGAAAAGAAGTGCCCTTGCACTGTTTTGGTGTCTGTACTGTTAATGACTTCTTTGTCATTGAAATTAGTTTGATAAATTGAATTAAGCACAAACACAGGAAAAGACAACTGTGTTTGTCGTTGTGTTCCGTTCTCAGTTATGTGAGAGTGGAAGTGTTATGTTGCACACCTGTGACCCAGATCACTTCTGTGACAGGTCTCATGGGCAGGTGGAGGCTGTTTTTGGGGTCCTGTGCAGCAGTTGCCCCGTTCCCAGCTGGTACAGAAACTGTAGGGAGCAAACACTTGAGTGTGTGCATGTCAGTGCACAGGTACTGCAACACCTGAATAACGTACCTCTGTGAGCTGAGGCAGCTTGCAACTGCTAATCTTATAAACTCCTTTGGAAGCTTAGGTTCCTTTTATCTCCAGCAGCAGGAAGTCTCCATTATCACCATTGTGAGAAAAGCACATTGCTGTGAGAAGACTTGGGTTGAAGTTTGCCTTGATTAACCAGACCCGTGTGTTTCACTCACTTTTTGCTACAAGAATATTTACTTTCTTTGTTTTTGGTCTAGCAAGTTGGCACAAGTCAAGAGTTGTGTGTGGGAAGACACCTCAGCGGAGTCGAGTTTACTGTCACTTTACTTTTCCAATCAGTTTCTCTTGCTGGTGCACAAACCTTATCCCAGGGCAGTGCTTTTCCTGCAAACCAAACCCGGTGTCCCGGTAGACGGGAACTGTCCGTCACTGATCTCTGCCGGTTTTGCGGTGAACCTCCTTAAATTGCATGTTTATGTTACTGTTCCTATGTATGTGTGTCTCTCTATCACATAACCCAGAACTTATTTCCTCAGCCAAATGGCTAGGGGCCGAGCCTAGCCATGATTTTACCTCCAATGGACGCAAGTTTCTATGGTGAAGATTTCTCCTGAGAGTTCGGGACTAGCAGAAAGAAGCGAGGAAATTTCGACCGTTTGGTTCTTACGGATAGGTATTTATGTACTCGGGTTTGTGTGAATGTAAGCTATTTGACTTTCCAGAAAAAACGTATTTTGCAAGTGACATTGATTGGTTGGTTGAAGCACGTACGGTAAGAGCTGTTAAGGAAATGGATCCCGCTTTTAAAAAAAAAAAATAAAAATATTAAAGGATACCTTTTTTGCCGTTAATTGTTAATAATTTATTAGTTTCTTTGAGAGGAATTTAGACTGTTAAATTTTCGATAGTTGGTGACAAATGATTAGCGCAATTAATCGTAACTTCTAAAAAGGGAGTTTGCCTTAACGTATAAATATTTTTTTATTTATTTTTTTTTTTTCATTTTTAATGGGTAAGTATTTTAAGTAGTCGCAATAAACCCAAGCCCTAAGTTCTTTGCATTGACCAGCTGTTTCATCCTGCAGGTATGATGGGCGTGGTCACCTGCATGACCTCTCTGAGTACGATGCTGAATATTCCACGTGGAACAGAGATTATCAGTTGTCGGAAGAGGAGGCTAGAATAGAAGCCCTCTGTGATGAAGAGAGGTATTTAGCCTTGCATACGGACTTGCTTGAGGAGGAGGCAAGGCAAGGTATTTGCTCAAGGAAACTTCCTGAGTTTAGCACATTGTTTAAAGAAATTATTGTGAAATTAAATTTACTCCTAATTTTATACTCTCTTTTTCTGATGTTATCTTGACAGTACCCAGTGGAATCGAAAAGCGGGAGGCTTTGCGTGTGTGAGAGGACCTCAGGATAGTTTAACTGTAGAGCCACACAGAAATTGCCCAGATTCTGAGGGCAGGCTGGGATTTCAGACCCCTCCCCAAAAAAATGCCCCCAAAATAAACACACTGTGCTTCTTTTTTAGTGTTGTATAAGTGAAATTCTGTGCTTTATGTGCATAATTGCATTAGAGTGTCTTAATCCACAGCCTGTATCTCTTCAAGAAGAATTAAGTGATCAGCATGTGTTACGTGCTGTGTTTTTCTGTTCAGTTTTTAATGAAAGCTAAAATGATCAGGTGAAAACTTCTAATTTTAAAACTAAAGTAAGAATTATTACTTCTCTTTTTTTTTAATCAATTAGCTTCCAAATATGTTCTAACGTTGGCAATTGCATTTTTGTTCAAGAGGAGGAATATAAAAGACTGAGTGAAGCTTTGGCAGAGGATGGTACCTATAATGCAGTGGGATTCCGTTATGGCAGTGATTATTATGACCCTTCAGAACCCACTGAGGAGGAGGAGCACCAGCCTGCAAAACAAAGAGGTAAGGGGTAAAAATAGCCAGGGGTTAATTGAGAGGGAGGACTCTGCACCTCTGTGTCTTGCAGTTGCAGGCTGAAAATATCTGTGTCATTCAAGTGCAATTAAAAATTCTCAAAGCATTTCATCAAAGTCTTTATGGGACTCTGTTACTGAGTTTTTGCAGACTTTGTTCTTGATGAGCTTAAATGCTTTCTGTTACAGCACAGTCAATACTGCAGCAGTCAGGGAATTTAATTCTGCTGTCTTGCAGATTCTTATGCAGAAAAAACTGGTAATTCCTCACGTGGCTGTCTGTTGACACTGTGTATCTTAGTCGAGAAGGAAAATGTAATTGTAAATATAGAATAGTAATTAATTAAGAATATATGTTTTTTAGTTTAGATTTTGTCATCTTAATTATTAGAAATGAGTCTGTCTTCAACATAGTGTGCCTGCTCCATGACCTAAAAAGTACAGAATTAAGTTCTCATGTTCCCATCTCTAATTACAATAACTTTTTATTTTTAGCATGAAGCCTTAAGGAAGCTTTCAATGGTTTTTGAACTGTGTCTTAGTAAAGTGGGAATTGTTTAATTAACAGTTGGGTTGCCTAAGTACATACTGATGTGTTCCTGTGGTATGAGATGTGCTTTTCTTACCAAGGTGTGTGTGCTGCAATGCAGGACCATTTTAGGTGCTAAAGCTTACTCAGTGTTTTTGCTGCTGTGTGTGAGTGATTGTGTCTGGGCAGTGTCTGTGGTGCTTGCATTCCACAGAGGGTTTTTTCTGCATTCTATCTGATGCTGAATTGCTTTGTCTCTTCTGGGGTTTAATTCATTTGTTTTAGACTCTATCACCAAATAGCGTTAGCTGGAGCTGCTGCCAAGAGAAACCCTCCCATTCTAAGTTGTCTGCTTCTTCCTTCTTTCCTTGATGCTAAAATTTCTCTGTGCCTTTGGGCAGTTAAACTATTCAAGTTCATTAGAAAAAAACCAAAAAACAACCCACCAGAAAGCAGCCAAAAAGTCCCTTTGTTGCTTGGTTTGTGTGCAGTGATCTCTGTGACATCTCGTGCGTGGTGAGGCTGCTCTGCTGTGCCCGGAATTCCCATGGTCAGGTGTCCCTGCCCTTGATCCTGTCTAGTTTGTAAGGGCAAAACTGGAATACAGTTTCTCTTAAAGCCAGTAGAATAGATAATACAACAAGTTACTTTCTAAAGTAAACTTTTCACTTGAATTATTACAAAAATTTGTAGAGCAAAATATTTTCAGAGGGACATTTCTGCTGTAGCAAATAACAGAATGTTAAACAAGTTGTCTTTTATAACCATATTTAAATGTCTTCAGTGCAAATTTACAGTTGCATGTGATAAATTCCTTTATTGCACATCCTTTTAGATATACTTTATTTTAATAATTGTTTTTGAACGTTTGGGTGCTTTGATATGTTTTGTCCTACAGTGTTTTCTTCTGTCATTTCTTGTAGAAGCAGCTCAGACAGAAAGCATAGAAGAAAATGAAGAACCTTTTGTTGCCCCTCCGGGACTGAATGTACCCTCTGATGTGGAACTGGTATGTTCACATTAGGTGACTGGGTTGAGGTTTTTTCCATTAACTTTACTGTGGTATATTTTAAATTATTCTAAAAGAGTGACTTAATTTCAAATATTCTTTCTTGAATTCTTGAGTTCTGTGAACACTCTTGAATCTTCTGTTTTTCTCAGTGAAATGATTGTAGGGCTTATTCTGAGTGCATTTAGTATCACTTGTGATATTCTTTTAGATAATGCAGAGAAAGGGCAGTTGCTCTTGGAATGGATTCTTGCCAAGATGTCAAAGTTGACATTCTGAATGTAAAGGACCATTAAACCAAAAGATTGCTTCTGTTCAAGAGGTTTTTTCTGCATCCTTTTTAATTGAGTCCCAATCTGAAGGGGATAGGAGTTGGCCAAGTGTAAAGGCTGTGTTTGAAACCAGCCTAAGTGTGAAATAACTTGAAAATACTAGCTTGTAGAAGTTTATAGAAGCTCTTTCCTTCATGTGATGTCACCAGAATTTCCTACATAATTTAAACTTAATTGCAACATGTGTATTTTTCCTGCCTCCTGAAGGGAGTTGAACAGACACACCTGCTTGAGTACAGTTCTAGCCATGAGGGCTTTCAATTTATATCAATATTTGTAAAAGATACTGGGAAGTCAAATAATATTCATTCTTCTGTAACCATGGTCATGAAAGTGTTAATTTATGCGTGGGCTCAACTTGCTATTCTCATCTTGATAACGTTGACCAGTAAGGATTCAAAGCACTCTGCTGGAATAACTAATAATGGGCACAGGATATTTGTGTAAGAGTGTTTTTCTACTTCATTAGCTTTTAATTAAAAATATTTATCCTGTTGTAGTTTTTTTACATGAAATAAGAGCTATTTAACCAAACTAATGTGCAACTTACTCTAATTTTACTTCCTCTTCTTTACAATTTGTAATGCATTTCATTAATGAGATGCTTACCAACCTAGTTCTAAATTCAGGGAAGATTTTTATATGCTGCCTTTAAATAATGAGTTATACTTTAGCCTTATAATGTAAGAACCTTGAGTTCTCAGAGAGAAGCTGCTTATTTTGCATTTGGATACTGTTTCCAAGCAGTAACTGGTGGTGAAAGACTGTTGGTTCAGACAACTGCTTGGCTTGAGTTTTGTTCTGAAACTTCAGACATATTTTCTATGCATGTTGCAGAATGCAGTCAGGGACTTCCTGAAGTAATTTCCCAGTCAGTTATTGAACTCCAGTATATTCACATGAACAGAAAGCAAATGTGGGTCTATTTGGTTTTGAGTAAAAAAAACCCCAACAAACATCAAAATGTCTAGACAGCCACTCTGAAAACAATGTATACTTGACCTTGGATTGGGAATTGTGAGGATTTGGTTTTTTGCAAGCCTTGATTTATTGTTGTTGTTGTTCCAGCCATTCAGCTTTACCAGGGAACATATTTATTCTGTATTTTTTATTTCAACTGCTGGGAGGAATAGAAGCCTGGTAAAGGTCACTTGTAAACTTTGAATCATTTTGGGGAGGAAGCTGCTTGGAAATAAGTTAAAATTTGAGAGCTTGCTAATGTGGAGGTTTTGCTCACAGCCTGCAAGGTGCAGTTCAATAAAGACAGATATGAAATATCTTCTGTAATACAGAGCAATGCAAGATGCAAATATTTGAATGGAGTAGAATGCGTGGATGCTGTGTAACTTGATTAATTTTATTTTTTCTTTTATTGTTAAGGTGTTCAGTGACTCTTTAGGGGAATGTGACAGCACATAGGAATTACAGTTCTTATGTTGGTCTTGAGAGGCATCGTGTTCCTTCCAAGCAAATGCAAAGTAACAAACTTTTCTAGTTAGGAAACAAGATTTGCACATTTAGAGATAAGAGAATTAAGGGGAGCTCTGGGGATGAAGACCATATATTGTGAGTCTTCAGATGACCTTGAGGGTATTGTAACACCAAACTCACCCAGAATTTGTTCCCCCTTCAGTCTGCTGTGCCATGGCAGAAACAGTTGTGCTGATGTTGCAAAAGGAGCTGAATGAGCAGCTGGGGAGGATTTGGGACCGTGTGGGTTATTCTGTAGTGCTGACGTGCTTTCACCAGTTATGAGAGATCCCAAAACTTGAGCTGCCAAAGAAAGCTGAGAAGGGCAGGGAGCTCCCGTTCTTTCTAATTCCCTTTGGAGTTGTAACACACCGTGCAAGCTGCTTATGAAAACACAAATATATGATACTTCCCCCCCACAGCCGCCAACGGCGAAAATGCACGCGATCATCGAGCGAACGGCCAACTTCGTGTGCAAGCAGGGAGCGCAGTTCGAGATCATGCTGAAGGCCAAGCAAGCGCGCAACTCCCAGTTCGACTTCCTGCGCTTCGACCACTACCTCAACCCCTACTACAAGTTCATCCAGAAGGCCATGAAGGAGGGACGCTACGCTGCCCCTTCCGAGAGCAAAGCGGACGAGAAGAAACGTGAGTCGTCGCCTGTCCCGGCCCGGCTTCGGGCAGCGAGTCAGTGAAACAGCCACTGGGGTCGCGTCCCTTTGGTGGTACCTGAGGTTGATGTGATGATTCAAAACCTTGCTTAAATTGGAGGGGATTTTTTCAAAAGATACTGTTTTGGAAAGCTTTCAGCTACTGGAGCTCTTGTGATTTTGGAGGTTTTAGAAACTCTCATATAGTTCAAGTGTTAGTCTTACTGCCAGACATCAATAAGACATCAATATCTTCTTGTATCTATGTTTTTGTGAATAGGCCAATTTATATAATTGAGGCTTACTTAGAATTCATGCTTTTGCTGTATCATCTTTCTCTCCCAATGCAAACTCATAGCAAACCCAAGTACAATTCAGATATTGCTTTTATTTAGACTCGAGAGTCAAATCTGAGGAAGATGATGATGATGACGACGACGATGATGGAAATTATCTGCATCCGAGTCTCTTTGCATCTAAAAAATGCAGTAGGCTTGAAGAGCTCATGAAGGTACTTGACCCTATTAAAATTACTTTCTGTCTTGTAAAACACCTGATTTGTGGACACAAAAATTACAATATTGAGGTGTTCAGATCTTTTATTGACAAAGGTTTGGGATTTTTTTCAGACTGTAATTTAAGTCTGTTTTGATGGGCTTTTGAGTTATCTTTTCTCTAGTACATAAATTGTTATTTTTCCATTTGTGAGGAATTATAGTTCTATTTTTGATGCCCTCTGGTATTGAGGGCATCACTCAAGGATTTATCTCACAGAACCTGTGTTGAAGCAGAAGAGATTAAGGTATTTAATGCCTTCTGTATATAAACTGAGAATGTTTTCTTTTTATATTTTAGTGAATAAAATATTGCCATGAAATAGCACTTCCAGCAAATAATATTTCACTAGAATTTACTACTCTTTACATGTAAATTTTGCTGAATGTGTTTAGTTATTTTTATTTTCTGAGTCTGGGCAGTGATGGAATAATGGGACTGACAGATGGTTGGATGTATTTGAGGCTTTCAGAGGAATGGCTTTGGTGCTGCCTCATACTTAGACAAGGCAGGTTCTGTGGCTTATCCCAGCCATGGCAGTAAATGGCTAACAGTAATAACCACTTTTTTTTTTGTGTCATGCATTTCTGTCCACATGGAATTACTTTTGTTTTGTTTTCAAGTAATTTTCAGAGATGTTGATTCTGATATCAGAGCTACAAAAAGAGTAACTTCTTTTAGAAGTTTGTGCAAATTATCCATGTCTATTAACTTAGATAAATTTGCTTCCCCAAATATGATGATGCTATTGTGCCTTAAATATGTACTTCCAATTTTAATCTCTTTTTTTCTCCTCTGAAAATCTTCACAGCCTTTGAAGGTGGTGGACCCTGATCACCCACTTGCAGCACTGGTGCGCAAAGCCCAATCAGATAATAACTCCTCCACAGCACAGTCAACAGACGGGGCAGCTGTGCAGGCGTCACAGGCAGAATACTCCTCTGATTGTAAGTGCTTTGTGATTAGGCAGCTGCTGGAGTGTCTTGATGAATTGTGTGTGGATGCTGGTGGGTAGGGAATACGTTGGCTTCATGCGGGATCCTGTGTGTTTATTCTTTTTCGGTCTCCTGAGTCTTTGAAGGTGCATTCTTTATTACCTATAACCTTCAGTACTTCTGCATTCTGTCCCTTACTCCACCTACTTCTTAGTCAGCCTAAGTGCCTTAATATGAGCCACCTGCTTTTCTCAGTTGTTTTTTAAACGAGAGATCAGGTACCATTTTTTCAGTGTGTGGTGTGAATCTGGATTCTCTGCATGTTTGTACTCTTGCAATAACTATTTTTCTAATTGGGTGTTTTTCTTCTAATTGGAACATCGTTCTTAAATGTGTCTTTTTGTAGCAACGGTGGCAGCCATGTATTACAGCTACTACATGCTCCCTGATGGCACCTATTGCCTGGCACCTCCACCTCCAGGAATAGATGTTACCACCTATTACAACGCCTTGCCCGCAGGGGTGACTGTGTCCAGCACCACAGGGGTAGCGACAGTGCCTCCACCCCCTGGCACCACACCTCCACCTCCCCCTGACACAAGTGACAGCAGCAGTGGGTTGACTTCCACCACCACATCTACAAGGTACCTTGTGCAGATTTGCTCATCCATATCGGGGGTCTTCCTGCGCTTCAGTATGGAATATTTAGTATATGGAGTATTCTGTTGCTGAATCAAGTTATTTTAAATGCATACGGAGAAAAAAAACATCTGTGTACTTTTTTGTTGTTGTTAAAGCAAGAGTCTGAAAGATATTTATGTTCTATTTATAAAAACCATTTGCTCTTGATGTTTCCAGCACAATTGCTCCAGTGGTTGCCATTATACCTCCACCTCCAGATATCCAACCTGTCATTGATAAGCTGGCTGAGTATGTTGCTAGGAATGGGGTAAAATTTGAAACCAGTGTTCGTGCCAAGAATGATCTCAGGTAAGAGAAAATGTTATTTAAACTTGCATTTCAAAAGTTGAGGGTTTCATTTTTAAATATATTGTCAGGGCATGTGGGTTTCAAGTAGAGAAATACTGTCTATTTTTTTTTTAAATTGAAATTCAGGGACCTACTTAAAAGTAATGCTAAAACATTATTGCCCAAATTCTCAAAAAAACAGCCTGTCAAAAATGTCTCTAGTGAGCAGGCTCTGAATATGTATCCTCTGAAGTTTAGGCATAAGTAAGAGTCCGTCCAAACACCAAATAGTGTTCCATTTGCTAGAGAAAAGTAGATGGCAAAAGGTTGTTGGTATTCACTATGTTCGTGTGCATTTTCACATGTTCGGTTTTCTTTTCACAGGTTTGAGTTCCTGCAACCATGGCACCAGTATAATGCTTATTATGAATTTAAAAAACAGTTCTTCCTTCAAAAAGAGAGCGGTGACAACTGCCAGGTACATGTGTGTTTGTACATACTTCTACTAAAAATGCAGTGAAAGTGGGAAAAGGACTGGTTTATCTGTTGTGTTACCATGAGACATCTTAAAAACAGAACACTGAATTATGGAGAAATTGTTCAGCAAAGGATGTGAATGCTCTTTTTTTGTTGTTTTTCAGTTTTGTATGGCATTTAAGTGAGAATATGTGAGGTGGTGTGGTATTTAATTCTCTTTTAGTATAAGCCACTTCACTGTGGTTGCAAAATAAAATGACAACCTGAATATCTTTGGGCTTTCTATAGGAGGGAATGTATGATTTGTGGAGCTTTAGAGCTTTGTAGGATTGTGATCAGTGTTGTGCTGTCAGAAAGGGGAGGTATGAATTTTAACACCCATAGCTTCTCACGTGCCTCCTGGTTCTTTGTACAACATTAGCCCAGAGGCTGGACTAGTTTTCTGACATGCTTTTTTCTGAGGGAGGTTTTGTTAAGAGTCCTGTCATGACTGCAAACAATACTGGAGCTTGAGAATCTCCCAGCAGTTTCCTCCTTGCTTTGCTTCTCCTAGTCCATGTAATTAGAAGATGATAGCCAGACTTGGCATCCATGTCTTTAACTGTTCTCGTGCTAGCTCATTAGATTATTCTCTTACTGAAAAGAAAATTGCAAATAGTATCAGAACTACATTATCTGATGTTAACTTTTCATGGGAAAGAGCTATTTTTTTTTTAGGCCCTATGTCATTTGTCATCTCAAGGCTTAGATTGGGGAGCCTTAAACTGAAGAAGGTAGGCCTGTGGGTAAACTCCTCGGAATTGCTTTGTGGAAAATGAAGAAATTCAATACTCATTGCTGTTTGAAACACTTGTGTCTGATGTTTTGTTTTAATAGTGAAAAATGTTGTGAAAATACTGTTTTTAAAGATAAGCTGTGGTAAATATTATCTTACTCAGCTGATAAATTGCAAGCAAAATTGTCCTGTGCCACGATGTTGACTGTTACTCTAGAATGTCTTATTTGGAAACCAGTGGGTTGAATTCTTAATACTTGTATAATTAATAGGGACTTATTAACACTTATTTGGGGGGAAATTGTACACTAACCAAAGCATAATAATAAAGGATTCATTTTAAATGTTCAAATGAGTACAGCTAAGAAGCAACAGAAGCTGACTAAAGTCCCTCGAGGTCAAGTGTAGCAATGCATATTTTTGTACTTGCATGGCTTTGTAGATAATGCCATTCTCTTCATTTTTTAAAAATAATGATTTCAATGTTATCTTTATGCTTTAGTAATACATGTATAGGCAACTAATGCAATTGATGCTTCTCCTTCTGGCCATTAAAGTTAATAAGAAATTGTACTGCTGGCCTCAGTAAATACAGGATGAAGTCTTTGATTTCATTGTGTTTTACCCCTTTGAGGATTTTCAGAAATTAGTTCTGTTGGTCAGGGAATGGCTGCAGGGAAGATCTGCTCAATGCCTCAATTTCAGCATCAAATATACTTAACAACAGCCAGTGGAATGCAAGCAACCTATTTACTGAGAGGCACATTTCAATGTTAAATTACTTAATGTCATCACCTGACTCACCACGTAAATATTTTGAATGTTCTGTAATACCCATCTTGAAATTTTTATACTGTGAGTTCAGAGATCATTCTGAATGATTGAGTCATGTAATAATAGCACAACCAGGAATTCTTTACTCCCCTGAGAAATCTCAGCACATCTGTATTGTATCAAAGAAAACATTGCTAGGCCCAATGTTCTTCAGCAAGATGTTGGAACAAATCAACCTGTGTTGACCCCTGTAAAACTTGATTCTGTTGAAGAAGTTATCATCCATTTGTACATCAGGAAAAACATGTTGTAAGCTTGTGTTTTGTCCCTGGGTATCAATGTTAACGGGTTTGGTCTCAGACCCTGAAGGTCAAGACCTTAAGAGTATACTTTGGGAAAAAAAAAGTATATGCTTTTAGGGTCTAATTTTAAAACTATAATTTTGAAAGCAGTTTTTGGAAGAAGTATATCAGCTGAAGAACATTTTTTTTGCTGTAAAATAACGTGTCCTTACAGTAGGTCTGTAGGTTTTACAGCCTGTGGGTTTACACGTGGCAGACTTACGGTCATGAGTGCTCAGTGATATAAAAATAGCTGTTATGTGATTAGCTGATAATGTGATTTTTGAAATGGCTGGCAAAACTGCAGCTCCACAGACACTGCATTAATTGTTTCATAACCACCCAGTTAGTAATTCTGCACATTTCTTTTGAAAAGGGAGTATCTTCCTCTGAAGATGTTCCAGCAGACACTGCCAGTGATACACCAAGTGAGACTCAGTTTGCAGATGAACATGCACCTGAGGATGCATCTGAGCCAAGCTCTAAAGGAGTTCCAGGAACTAAAAAGGATGTTCCTCCTCCTAAAGCTGTCAGTGATGGCAAACTGGTGAAAGGTGTGTTAATGTGATTTATTGGGCATGAAAGTGTTTGTTAACAGATATATGAGGGAAAAAAAGGAAGGTGGGAGAGAAACGGGGGGAAGTAGGGAAAAGAATTTCGTCATGCAAAAAATACGTTTGCACTGAAGGCATCAAAAAGGGCCTGAAATAAATAATTTGATTGCCCTCATATTTCTTTTTTATTGGACTCTCAGGTATTTATGGTCTGACAGAAGAAATTGTTTTACTTCAGTTTTGTGCTAAGTTGAAGGCTTTCATCACTGACCCCAGCAGAATCTTATTTTTGTCATTTTGAACTTGACAGTTACAAGCTCTGTGCAAGAAAGAAGTCAATTGTTGTGAATAAAAGCACACATGAAAGCATACATATGGAGGAAGTACTTTAGGCTTGTTGCTCAGTCTTCCTGTGTTGGACACTAGTCAGGCTGGAAAAAAAGACCCTTTTTCATGTCTAAGTGGAGTGTTTTTCCTCTTGTAGTCGTAGCAGCAGGGGACAGAATGGGAAGATCTCTCTGGAAGAGAGAACTGGTATCTGGGAACTGATTTCCTGGCCTATCAGGAAAAGATACCCTAAAAATTCTCCTTTTTTGCAGTAAAAACTAGAAATTTAAATCTCTTAACTAGAACTGAAGACCACTGGGGGAAAAAAAAAGAAACAGAAAACCCACTCCTGAACTGTGTTTCTGTGAATGGAAGCTGCTTTCCTGCCACCTCACTTAGTTGTTCATAAGTTTATCTGCATCCTGTGGTCCTTGGAATTCTCTCTTCCTGCTTCTCACTGCACTCCCATTCCCTCCATGGCCTGCAGGTTCCAGGCTCTTTGCTGTGGTTGCCTCACTGTCCTTACTCTGACTCTTCTTTCCTGGGGAAGGACAATCCTCCCTGTCTTTAGAGGTGCCCTGTTAAGGGAACACACTGTTCACCAGAAAATGATAATGCTTCTTGTCGTGTTATTAATAAATGGCAAACTGGAGCCTGTGCCTTAATAATAGTAATCTGCTCAAATTCTGAGAATGGAATATAACCAGTGAGTCATTTCATGACAGTCTCATTCCTATAAATATTTATTTTCATTTCCTTTAATATGGTACAAATACCACTTTATTGTAACCTAAATACAGGACTTGGCTGCCAGACAGACATAACGTTGGCACTTCTTCTGCCGCTGAGGAAGTAAAATCCCGTTTTAGGATTTGTTTTGCCACATGAAAAGGTTGGAAAAATCACTGTTATCTCTTCTCTTGGAATGCATTGAGTTTTCTGTTTCTGAGCATATTTCCTGAACACAGAATCACCAGAGTCAAAGCATGTACTTTATACACCTTGGTATGTAATTTAATTGCTATATTTAAATATTATAGGATATGTATGCAAAAGGCATCCTGAGGAAGATATACATTGCAGCAGACCATATGGCAGTAGGTTGCTTTGCTTGAAATGTGTGAGAAATTCCATTTTTTACTCATAGAAGTTTCATTTTGGATAAATGGGTTAGAAATGAATGCTGGTTTTTTTTTTTTTTCAGGTCTTTACGGGACAAACGAAGTTTCCAACGTTTATTTAAAAACACATTTGTTTAAAAAAAAAAATGCTTATGTTGTCTAATGATGTGTGAAATCTCACCCATTCATTCACAGCATCATTTGCTCCAATAAGCTTTGCAATCAAGGCCAAAGAAAACGACCTTCTTCCTTTGGAGAAAAACCGGGTTAAATTAGATGATGACAGCGATGAGGAGGATGAGGAGGGAAAGGAAGGCCAAGAGAATGCAAACAGTGCTTCAAACCATACCCCAGCAGTTACCACACCTTGTGCTGCTCCTGAAGAGAAGAAACCTCAGCTTACACAGGAGGAGCTGGAAGCTAAACAAGGTATTACTCCATGTGACACTGAAAACTAAATGAAGCATTGAGTCCTTCAGGGAGGCTGCAGAACTGTCATGTGAATGTGTGACATTCAGTGTGTTGAATCCTTTCTGTCTCATGTTAACAGCAATCAGAAGTCTTTTACCACAGTTTCCTCCTTATTGTTCAGAATTGAATCTTCGTCTAAAATCAAGCTTTTAATGGACTGGTGTCGAGTGCTTTGCTCTAATGCCTGATCTTTCTGAGTTTTGTTTTGGTTTTCCATTACAGCCTTCAGTAAAACACTAACCTTTGGGTTTCCAGATTGCATTAACAGAGCCAAACAAAGGCATATCTTGTTTCTCATTTTCTTCAGAGAACAGTGAATTGCTTCAAGCTATGTTTCAGTTATATAGCACTCTCATATAGACTAATATCACCTGGTTGATGTTTTGTTACTCTTATAATGCAATGCCATTAAGTCTTTTTGTGGGTTTCTCTTGTTACTGTATAAGGGCAGAAGGCTATGCTGTGTGAATTTGAATGAAAAGATGTTTTAAAGGAATCAAATTTCCCCTGTTCCTCCCCATTTTTAAAGTTTTTACTTCCCCTGTACTGCTTTTCATCAAGCAAATGACATATCTATGAATTGAGGTGCTTGGAATTTCCTAATTTCAATCTGATACGTCCTTATCATGTTGTTGAATGGATGTATTAGAAAAGGTTGAGAATGGCTGGAGAAGCTTTTTGCTCGTTTGTGCTCTTTGTGTGGGTTTGTTTCAAGGAAAGATAAGTTCCCCAAGAGTTACTAACTCTATGCTTGATTGTCTTTCTTAGCAAAGCAGAAACTAGAGGACAGATTAGCAGCTGCTGCAAGGGAGAAGCTTGCCCAGGCCTCCAAAGAATCCAAGGAGAAGCAGCTCCAAGCAGAGCGCAAAAGGAAAGCTGCACTGTTCTTGCAGACCCTGAAAAACCCCCTGGCAGAGGCAGAAACTGAGAAAATGGAAGAGAATTCCTTCAGTAGTGAGGTAAGCGGGAAATAAATTTCTCTTTTCCATAAAGCTGGCAGAAAACTTCCCTCTGGAGTGTGAATCTGACAGCGTGTTATGGATTTGACTGAAGAGATGGAAGGATTTCTAAATGGGGAGAAATTTGAATTTTAAGCACTGTTAATCTTTTTCAGTTATCTTACATGTGTCTCTCATCTGTCATTAAAGAACTGGTAGAGAAATGTGCTGCACAAATTCTGAGGTCAGTTAGCCAGATACAGGAAGGAAAAGGACCTTCCACATTTTAACTCTGTACTAGTGGTCCATGTTTTAGAGTGCTCACCTTTCAAGAGTGTTGGGATATAAGTTGTGATACCTATTTAATGTGTATATTGATGAGTTTGATGCAAGTTGCAAATACAAACATTGTTGGGTTTGAAATTACAGGAAAGCCAGTAAAACAAAGAATCCAGTTGCACTAATCAAGCCAAATGTCATCTCTGGATACTGATAGGAAATTTTAGATATTGATTGTGACAGACTGGTTACAAGGATGAATGATGTGGCTTCCCATCATTCTCTTTCCCACAGAAAGAATTGCAGTACCTAACAAATGATTAATTTCCCAGTTCTTGATTTCTTTTCCAAATAAATCATGGATTACCCCTGTAAACACTTTCAAGAGAACAACTGAAAGGGCCATACCTGCAGTTTAGGTGATCCATATCAGCACAGAGTAGCAAATATAAGAATTATATGTGGTCACATCCCAAAAGAGAAACCCTGTTTGGGTTTCTCATTGCTCCTGCTGACCAATTTTCCCTGACACAAGTGTTCAGTACTTCTTCTCAGTTATATACTGAAGAGTGAATGCAAAGAGACAATGACAATGCAAAACTCCCCCAGACTTGCAGTTCTGCTCCCCTTCTCTAGGGAATTTGTCAAGGACAGATATTTCTAAGCTAAAGTTCTTTTGATATTTTTCTTTAAGAGAATGCCTGAAATAACCAGTGACAGTTGACTCTTTTTCAGAAGAGCAGGTGAATGTTCTTGCTCACATCTGAACTTACTGAAGTTCTAAGCTGAACTTAACTAAAAAGCAAGTGAACTTCTCCACAAGAAAACACACCCTATCCCACTTCTCAGAAAGCTGATTTTCTAGAAACTTCTTTTTCCTTCTCCCTCATATGTACAGTTTCAGAGAAGGCATCTATTTTTTCTTACACAAAAAATTCCAGCATATTTGAGAATTGTGAAGTAACCTGTTTCACTGCTTCTTACCTGTAAAAATGGTTTGGAGGTGCTTTCTTTATTAAATGGTATTTAGAATTTCAGTTCTGTCTTTAAATGTTTCCTCTGTGATGTGACCTTGCTTTTTTAAAATAAAATGGGCTGTTGCATTGGGAGTGCCAGTCCTGTTTTAATGAACAGCCTAAAATGCCATCATGTCTTTGGAAGTAATATTCCTGCTAAGTGTGGTTTGCTTAGTGGCATGTTTATGTGGATACATGCATATAGATTTTTGCATATAAAAGCTTATTTTGGAACGTGAATGTTTTTTCCAAGCTGTTGTTCCATTTGCCATATTTGAAAAAGCTCCCATCTCCATTCATTCCAAATATCCTGCCTTTTGCTCTCCTTGCCTGCTTTTCCTGTTTGTAACAGCCCATTTGAGTTAAGAAATTGTGTTGGGCAAAGATGAGTGAAATCATATTGCAGGATTGTTAACCTCTGTTTTATATACCCTGAGAGTCCAGAAAGCAGCATCATGATGTCTGAATCAGCTTGTAAATAAATATGTACCACTGGTTTGGGTTTTTTTAAGCTTTTCCAGTTGTGTTTCAGAAACAAGATGCATTTGAAAACACTCATTGCAAAAGTAAGAAGAAGGTGACTAGAGTGGCTGTAATAAAAAGGAAGTTGGGTAAAAAGGGCAAGAGAGAAAGAAGTGTAAAATTAGTTTTGTAGTTTGGCCAGTGGAACTAGTTGGGGAAATTAAATCAGAAGATTAATTAGCCTGAAAACAAAGGAACAAATTAAATATTTGCATTCACCAAAGATGTCAGCTATTGTATTTCACCACCTGTTTCGTGGGAAGGAGCATCCAGTGAGGAGTCTAGGAAACAAAAGATTGGTATGCATTGGTCTCACAGTTAATGCAGTGGTGTGATGTTGTAGCTTAAAATGTGTCTCAGAAACTGAGTAATGACTGAGATGTATGATAAAGAGTGAAGAGGAGTTGAGAATGTCCATGGGAGGTGCATTTTTTCCATGACATTGCCCCAGCCTAATAGCTGTATGAAACTGGTAGTGCTCTTTGCGTGTACACACAATGTACATTTGTGCTGAGAATCTGTTTATCACACTGTGCAGAAATGCATTAAATGTGCAAAGCTTTTGTGACCTCTCTCACATTTTCCTGATACCTTGTATTTCATGAAAGAAAGGCTGGTACTGAGTATACATTATATCCTTGAATGAAATCGATTCTTCTAACTGCAGGTAAAGGACAGTCAATACCACAGAACAGAGCACTTTTAAGCTGGTTTGGCTTCAGCTGAATCTTAAAAATAGTCAGTTCTACCTTTTCCAGAGCTGAATTATTTCTTTTATATGGTTTCCTGTTTTTCTTTAAGTGAAATGAAGCAAGAGAAACAAAAAGGCTGAAAAATGAGCTGGAGCAGTGAAGCAGCACAGCCTTTCACAAATGGCTCCTCACTGTTCTTGCATGCATTATTACAACAGTACAGTGGTGCATAATATTTCCTCAAACCAGTCCTTGGAAAAGGTGGAGCTTGGCTCAGTTTCCACAGCTGATCAACTCTCAGTGACCTTGTGGCTGGTGAAGTCTGGGCCCTTTCTCAGGACGTGGGTAAACAGGGACCGGGTGACATTTCCCTGCTTGTGTTTACATGTGTAATTCAGGTACACTCTTCTGTAACAGGAAAATCACACCAAGTGGCACATCTGTCAGTGTCACTGAAGAGGAGCTGCTGTCACTCTGCAGTGAGAGCAGCTTCCTTGTCCTACCACAGGAGCAACTTGTAGTTCCAACAACTCCAGTTCTAGACATGGCAAGCTGGAGTCCTCCAGGTTATCTGGAGTGCTGCATTGGAACTGCTTTTTCATTTTAAAACAAATAAAGGAAGGTGTTCCAGAATCTGAAATGCAGATGTTATTCAAAATTATTAAAATTAATTTACATTTTTAAATCTAAGATTATATTTGTATATCCTTGGTAGTAGGCCTTGGTATGGATTATCCTGGTAATCTCTCATATTTTATCCTATGTCAGAAATGTTTTAGGGCTGATAATGCCTTGATAGGCATGTAAGAAAGTTGGTTATACCCAAACTGTTTCCTGTATAAACCTTGGAGTCCAATTTAAACAAGAAGAGAAATCCACAGTCAACACTGCAAAATCAGACAAGCACATGATTTGAAAGTGACATTGTTTTAATGGCTTGTCCCGAATGTCATCTGTTGTCGTGCCTCTGAATATAAAGATTCTGTGGCACAAAGCAAAACTTTCCTTCTTTTGGCTCTTTCATCTTCTCTGTTTTGAAGCCCTGTTTTATCATTTGTTTCTTTAGATGGCTTGTCCTTACTGTTGTCCTGTATGTAACAATTATTTTTTTTCATCTGGAAAGTGGTCTGTTTACGATTGAAATAGAAGTGTGCCGTGTTTAAAAATGAGGTGCTCTTCTAGTTTTGTCAAGCGTAACAGGGTAATCAACAACTGCAGACAGTGCATGTCTTTCACACTGATTGCTGTAGTTGATCCTATCTTTTTAGCAGTGGACTGCAGATCCTGCTGCATTCCTCTCTTTGGAAAAATAATGTAAACACCATTCTGTGTTTGCCTATTTTCTTTATGTTCATTTTTCAGCAGAATGTAATTGTCTACTATAAACCATCCAATAAGTAGTTAAAGAAAAAATGCCTTGGAATATTTCAGAGCCTTTCACTTCTTTTTTTTTTTTTTTCAGGATCTATATCTATATACATCTATATCATGTTTAGCATGAGGGGGGAGGATGGGTTGGTTTGCTTGTAAATCTATCTGTCCTTTTGAAAAAAACAAGATAAAGGAAAAACATAAAATGTCACATACTAATGTGGCATTTGGGGGGTGGATAACTTGATGGCATTTGGAAATTCTCTCCTATTGCGATACCCTGCTACGAAAAACTACCTGAGAGTTGTAGTTGATCATATTATAAATTCTTTAATCATTATTTAACAGGGAGAAAAAAGGTAAATATCAGGATCTGCCATTTTAATTAAGATAGGTGAGGAGTTAGGAATGTTTATGTTGATTTTTTCATCTTCAAAGCACTCAAGATACAGAAGCATATTGATCCATACAGCAAACTGACTCACAGCCACTAATTTCTTTACAGTTGGCCCTTCAAAACTGAGGATGCCAAATTTTGTCTGCTTTTGAAGCCCTTACTGTGGTCAGGATACTGTCAATAGCTGGGTTTCAGTGCAGCACCTTAACCCTGATGAAACTGTTGAGTCTTTGAGTATTGAATTTCTTCTATGGGAAATATTTTTCTCTCTTCTGTTTAATAATTTTGGGCCAATTTATCGAGACTGGGACTGACAGACTTCTAAAAAGATGCAATTGCTTACTTTATTGCACAGAGCAGTAAATACAATATATAATTCACTCCCATTTCTGGTGGACAGTTGGTTATTAATTCTCAGTCAGAGAATACTTCACTGTAAGCTTTGGAGAACCTGCAGTAAAAAAAGATACAGTAGTAGAAAAGAATCTGGAGTATTTTCAAATTGTAATCAAGTAAAAGAATTGTTGATTAACTCATTCAGTTCTGATGTAATATAGGATTCAAATTAGTAAAAAAGAACTATTAGCCAATTATAGAAGTGTTAGTAATGTTATCAACAGTGCTCCTTGCCAGTTGGTTTTATTTGAACATACTAGTGTTTTGTTCTGTTGCAATGAGCACATTTTGGTTCACTTCTAATTTTGGCTTTGTGTATTGATTAAGTACCGTAACCCCAGAATAACTAATGTATGTTCTGGGCTTATGAATACTGCAAATATGCAAATGATTTGTAATGAACTGAAGTGCTCTTTCTGTTCTCGTATAGCTATAAATTCTCCTTATTGCAGAGCTCTCTCCTAACCCATTCCTGCTAAACAAGAGTTGTTGAATCATCTTTTAGCATTTAGTCAGACTTGCTTCAGTCATGCAAATAAAATGCTGAAGAACAACTCTGCCAGTGAATTTGTCTGTCACTGTAGCATTTAGTAATGGCCCAAAAAATGTGCTGTTACCCAAAATGGACAGACAAGTGAGATTCAGTGAATGCTATCTGAACATTTGCAGTTTAATTTCTTAGAAGAGCTCTCAAAAAATGTCAGTCTCTTAATCCCTTGAGGTGCATAATAAAATTCATCAGGTAACCAGTTTGTTTCCATGCTTTCCAAAACTCTTCTGCTGAGCTGCGAATTGGCAGAGCCTGGTCGGTACAGCAGAGTGTTTCTGCCTTTTGGAAATGCTTCTGTGCTTGATGTGACATTGTTTTGTTAAAAATTATCTTTTTCTGCATTCATGCCTCCAGTTTTAGTTCCCATTACCTTATTTTGCCTGGATCAGCTTCCAGTAGTAAAAATACAAACCACTGACAACGTTGTCTCTTTGCCAGACGCTCCAGACAGTTTATTTTCTTTCCAAATACTTTCAGTCATCGGCATTATTTATATACCTAGAAACTTTCTTTGTGGCCTAGCAACTTGCTGACGTGCTTTCACTGACTCTTTCTTCTGCTCTGATGGTGAATCAGGTCATTTTGCTGGTGCTTTTTAGTTTGAAGGCAACCAGAGTTGCCCCTGAGGGAAGCAGCACCTTTGTTCGTGACCTGACAAGTGTCACAGGAGCTCCTGCACACAGTGGTGAAGAGGGGCACTTCTCCCTGTGTGTCACCTGTTGTATTTCGCTGCAGAACCAAAAGTAAATCTGTCACTCATTTATACCTCTGCCAAAAAGGGAAGTTAATGAGAGCTTGTGTTTTATGCGGCCAAATGAACTTGGGCACTGAAAACCATTGGGGTTTTTATTCCCTCTCTTGTTTTCCTCTTAACTCTACTTTGCCTACAGCTATTTTGTTTCAAGCTATTAGAGGTGTCTACTTCAAGGCAAACTGGGCTATTACATATGCAGTAGTGTTCAAAGCAAAGGATCAGGTGCTGTATAAAAAGATGAATAACATTGTCAAGGAACAAAAGTCAGCAGCGTTGGCCTCTTAGGAAACTCTGAAGTTTGGAGAGGAGGTGTCTGCGGTTACATGTGGAATATGTGAAGTTGGAAATGGGCCTCTGGTAAACCAGTCACTCAAATGATGGTGCTGTAAAATGTTTATAATCTTTGAAGCAAACTACCTTAGTACTGCTTTTATTGCTGGTTTTGTGAGTATTGTGACAGTGGTTATTAGTTACAGCACAGAAAAGTGTCGTGGCTCTCTAACGTGAAGCAGAGCTGGCTTTTTGATTATTCAGATGTGGCCAGTTGTTGTCATGATATATTCATGGTAGGAGAAGGGCAAAAAGAAAAGAAAAGATCACGTGTTTCTAATTTGGTTATTTCAGGCTTTAACATGTTACTTTTTATTCCAGTCATGGTAAGTATCCTTGTATCAAACGATGGAAGTGTCAGACCAGGTGGAGCAGAAATTATAACAGAGAGAAACTGATTTCTCCAGTTGCCTTGAAACGGCAGCTGGGGAATGACAGGCTTTGAAATGAGGAGCATATCTGTAGTGCCTGACTTGAATTGTTCTAAACAAGGTATTGAGCAGAACTCTCTGGGGTACAAGCTGATAATTTAAAAATGTCTCAGAAAATCTCCTGCAGGTGGAATTACTCACTTGATCATTAACTGTCCATGGACCTGTTTTGTCTTTGAGATTAATGATTTTTGTGATCTTCCCAACCCTTTGCATTCAAAACATTTGTTTTGCAGAGTTCAGAATGAAAACTTAACTTGGAATGTCAGTATTTCCTGACTGCATTTCCAGGTTTATCCTTTTTTATATAAAAGCACCCACTTTTTAGAACACATTTCTTCTGAAAACTAAAGATGCAAACTTCAGAACTATGTCCTAGTTAAGCTGACAGTCTTAGCATGCATATACCAACTTGCATATGTATCTTTGGGGAACTGTACAGGCCTCTGTTACGTTCTGCTCGATGTTTTTGAAGATGTCAGCCTTATTTATGCACACTTTACATAATCCTCATGAAGCACGACTGACTTGCAAAGTGAGTTCTGTGTTTACCTTTGATTTCAGAGTGTCAATAGTATACCATGTCCTGTGACTGCAGTCAGAACTTTACCCACCTTGGAAGTTAAACAAGCAGAAAGGCCTTCAAGCAGAAGCAGAGATCCTCCCAGGGATGAAGAAAAGGAGAAGAAAAGGAAAAAACACAAGAAAAGATCTCGGTCAAGATCTCGATCACCATTCAAGTATCATTCGTCATCTAAGTCCAGATCCAGATCACACTCAAAAGCAAAGCACTCACTTCCCACTGCCTATAGAACTGTCAGGCATTCAAGGTGGGTTTGGAGGCCAAACACATTCTTTATGTTCAAACATAACTGTGTATGTTCTTTATCTTTGGCTATATATCTCTTTAAAACTTTGGGCTATCAATGGCTAACAATCTTTTTTGCTCTGTATCTCTTTAAAATATCTTTGCACTTCTTCCATTACATAAACACTGGTACAGTCACCTTGAAGACAATAAATAAATATCATCAACTGTGGCAGGTCTTGGAAAACATTTTTAATGAAATAGTGAATCGTTAGTTTCTAATTACAGAGTGCAAACTTCTACAAGAAATGCTTCTTCGCTCTAGACTGTAAAATACCTGGTGATAATATGTAGAGATTAAATGATAGCAAGGAGAGAACTTGGCTAATAAGTTTGTGGCTGTTGCTGGAGCAAAATAATTTGACAATATTAAGATAGGGAATAGAGAACTGGGTGGTTGAACATCAAAGCTCAAAAGGAAACAAAGCAGTTGGGTGGCACGAGAAAAAAATATGATGGATGAATTGCAGGAGAGATCATGTTATACTTGCATTTGGTGACAGCACAGTTCCACTGAGGTAGAAGTAATGAAATAAGTTCCAAAAAAGCAAACTTTTGAGCCTTTCTTCTCTGCTCAGGTCACGATCCAGGTCGCCCAGGAGAAGGGCTCACAGCCCAGAGAGGCGGCGGGACGAGAGGAGCGTTCCCACGGCGTATCGGATCAGCAACAGCCCCGGGAACAGCAGGAAACGGCCCCGCTCCAAGTGAGTGTGCCCGGCCCTGCAGACTTAAACACTGCCTGATGTGCTGTAGACTCCCGAGCTAGAACTTACCTTTC
>JAWWES010000037.1:13766691-13777985 GCA_035583135.1 Lophotriccus pileatus
CTGGTCATAAGTGCAAGTGTGATGTCATCTTTCTTGACATCTCATCATATCTGCACAAATCAGGGCAACTGCAGTTTAGCAAACAGTTTGATCTACATTTGGCACTTATTTTACTGACAGAGTGGAATGTGAAGTATAAATCAAGGTACCTTTCTTGAGAGCACATTGCACATACTCTGTTTTAACCTATTTTAACCAAAAAGCCATTTTGTCTTTAAATCATCTCTGCATGTCTCTTGTGGAATAAGAAGCAAAGAGATCACTTTCAGCTTTATTAAAAAATTCCTATTGTTTCTTAAGATAACTTTCTGTCTCCTGACAGCCTCCAATTAATTGATGTGTGGTAGGTATAATTGAAAACTTCTTAAGTATACTTCAGTGATTCAGTTTTTAACATTCATCAATTGAAGATAATAGAGGCTTCTGTGGAATTGAGCCTGCAAATTTGGTTAAGCAGAAAAGATATGGAAGATTAAAATGTTTCTCTTCCTATAGACACACACAGGAATTATTTTCACAGCCCTGTGCTATTTTTAGTGCAGTGTTGGTGTGTCTCCTGTTTGACCATTCAGCATTTTAAATCATACATTATTTTTAGAATTATTTCACTCCGAGCTGTAAAAGAACAGAACAAATAATGTGATACTTAAAAGATGGCTTAAAGTTTTACAGTGTTTTTAAGATGTTCTAGAAGCTTCAACACTGTTCTTCTGAATAGACTTCTAGCAGTTACAGACTAGAGAGAGATGCCTACAATGAGGTATTGCCTAACTCTAATTAAGGCATTACTCTAGTTATTCTAATTATAGTAATATCAATACTGGCATGTAAATCATACAGACATAAGTTCATAACCAGGTAAAATATTTTTATAGTTCTGTCTTTAATATATTACTAATTGAATTATCTTCAAGCTTAATATTGCCTGTGAGGTGAGTACCCCTGTTTGTCAATATTGAACACATCAGGTGCCCGTAAGTCCTTTATTTGGGCTCTTGTAGTGACAAATATTTGTGTATCTAATTTCCAAGTTGCAAACATTTTGCACTTGAGACGTGTTGCCAGGTCCACGTTGGTTTGATAATTCTGAGCCTGTATCACAGGTTGGATCACAAGGAAAGGAGTTATTTCTTTTCAAAACCAAACAAACCATGGATTTGCCTGGTACATGTTTTACATAGCTATGGTTCCATGATTTTTTATTTATGAGCTAGGAAAATGGTCAAACAGTGACCAGTAATTCCTGTGTACCCCTGAAGCAGCATTCCAAGTGAGAACCTCAGGAATTAGTAGTTGCCTAATGTGGTGTGTTAAAAAGAGCTTTTGAGAAAGTATTTTGCACAATTATAGAAGTGCAGCACTGAAGTAAGACTAATGCTTGCTGAATGCAGGAGAATATCCTGAGGAAGAGGGCTACATCATCTTTCAGAAGGGTGAAAAGTATCTTCAGCTGAGTCAGTGTAATATTGCTCTACATATCCCTCAATTAAATATTTTCTTCTCACAGAAGTCCCCATGAAAAGAAGAAGAAGAGGCGGTCTAGATCACGTACCAAATCCAGAGCTAGGTCTCCCTCCCCATCCATGTCACCAGGCAAACCATCCACACACAAAAATTCTGTACATTCAACTAGTGTCTCTCCTGTGGAGAGCAGGGAATCCAGCCAGGAACGCTCCAGGTACCGTGCTCTGTTCCTGCAGCACTGCAGTGCTGGTGTCTCTTGGCTGTGAGTGTGTCCTTGGACCAGACCTGCTGAGGAGCTCTGTGTGTGTGCAAATCTGAAGTGGAAGGCACTGGGAGCAGAGCAGTGTGTGCATCAGTCTGATGAAGATCTTGGATCTCTGTTGCCTGATGGAGTAAACATCTCTACATGCCCTTACAGTAAAACTGGTGCAGAGAATTCTGCAACCTAATTCCGAGTTAGAAATTGGAAACTTGCACTAAATGGGATGGCTCTTTGAAGTAGAACTTTAATAGACTGGTTTGAATTGTAATGCGTGCACAAGATTCATAATTAAATTATTTCTACTGAATATAGAACAGTCCTGTAAAAAAATTCCCAGACTGCTCCTCAGATGTGCCTGATCAGTTGTATGAGTGACTCTTCTGACTTACGGCTTCCAGTTGAATGAGAGAACTGTTGACTTAATATGTGAGAGAGATTACAATAAAACCCAAAATTGTGGTGGTGAGTGAAATGCGTTTTTAAAACACTTATGCTAAATTTCTAATGCCTGTTTTATTTTTTTAGGGGAGTTTCTCAGGAAAAAGATGGCCAAATCTCTTCAGCAATCGTGTCTTCAGTGCAGAGTAAAATCACTCAGGTACAAATAGACAAATTCAGAATAATGTCACTGTCAGATGTGAAAATGCCTCTGCTGTGCAAAGCAAGCAAAAAAAGCCTTCTATTATAGAGTAATTGTGACATTCACCTCTTACCATCTCTCTTTTCACTTTTTTTTTTTTCCTTTTTTAAACCTTCAGTGGTTCATTACAGGAGGTTTTTTTAAAGGTTTTTTTCCCTTTCAGTTGATGCGATTTCTGTGTTTTGTTGTGTAGAAACTGCTCTAAATATTTATGCAGAGCACTTTGTAGCATTATGGTAAATCCCAACCTCAGTTGCTGTCACAGGAGCTTTCTCCAGATTACTTCACTCCTTTAGCCTAGGGACTCTTAACATTTGATGATCACAAATCCAGGTTTTCAGTGTGACTGGAACATGAACTACCCCTTTCATGCAGGTTTTTGCAATCACATGATTCAGCTCAAGACACCACTGATCATTTTCCTTCTGTTTTCTACAGGATCTTATGGCCAAAGTGAGAGCAATGCTTGCAGCTTCCAAAAACATCCAAACCAGTGCCTCCTGAGACCTGTTGAACTGACCATCAAGAAATTGTGTGAAAAAAGAACAGTTGGAAAAAAAAAACTGCCTCATCTCAAATGTACAGCTGAGCTTGGCTCACCTGGTTCACAACTCGAGGAGCTAAAACCTATCTTTCTGTACAGAAGCATCTCCTTGAAATTTCTTGGAATTTTTTCAGGCAGAATATCTTTGGAAAGTTTTTTGGTTTTGTAAATTGATTTTTTTTGACTAATTCTTCAGTAACATTTTATGATCAGCAGCCTCTATGTGTATATTTGTAAATACTATGTTTCTGTGAAAAGTATTACACAATAATAAAGAAGGAAACATCTTTCATTAGCTAGAGTTTTTGTGGAGTCCTTAATTGCTTGCTGTTGGGTTTTGTTACAAATTAATTTGGTTTTTCTTTAGTAGGTTCTGCTTTTTAAAACGTCAACTGTCTAACCTGCCTGGCCATCTGAAGCTGAGAAATTCTTTTGATCTTCCTTCATGCACAGGATGATCTCAGAAGAATGTTTGCTTCCTTGGATGCTAGTAATGGACGGTGTTTGAACAAGGGATGTGATGTTTTTTTTCTCTCTGTGATGTAGAAAGGTCTCAGCCTCTGTCTGAGGAGCTGACCCTTTGAAGTCAATAACTAATGGTCAGCAGTAGCCCCAGTGTCTTAATGTGCCTTGTTCTCTCTGCTTAGCTGCAGAAAAGAGGTTGTTTTTGGTCATTCAGGCAGCACCTTGCACAGAAATTCAGCATTTCTCTGATTTAACACCTTTCATACAGCTGAAAAAGATATTCACTAACTTGTTTTACTGACACAGACCAATTAACAGTGTTCAGAAAGCTTGTGGCCTCAGTAAAATGGCACCCTTGTTGTACACTGAGGCTGTTTAATTTTTTAACTTAAATGTTCATAAAAAGAGTACCAAAAAATGTGTGGGTTTTTACCCAAGCCTGCTTTAACAATGAAGGGTTTCTGTAATAGCTGGTGTGTTCAAAAGGTGCCCTTATTGGCAGTTGTCTGATTCTTTAAAGAGTGGGATCAGGGCTTTTAGTGATCCCTGAAAAAGTCTGAGATCTATAATCAGAAAGATTGTGGGTTTAGTGACTCATGGTCCTAATTTTCTCAAATTTCATAAAGAGTAGGTGGGGGTTGGAGACAGATTAGAGAAATCATTGTAAAGTTCACACTTACTCATACAGGAGTTGATAAATTATCTACATAGAACAGCACAGATTAATAACCCCAATGCAAAGATCTTGTTCAAAGCAAGGGGAAGAGAAAGTGTTGATGTAATTTAAACTGTAGGTAACATGATGGTTAAAATGGTCACTGGCATGCTACCTGCTCACTTGGAATGCAAGTGCAGTATTTAAGCCATTGGAGGCATTAATCAATCAGATTTCTTTTCCGTGTTTGGTCAGTAATTAGAATTTACAGGACAAACAATTTAAAATGCTGTGTCTGCTGCAGAGAAATTTCATCGTGCACAGAGGTTGTGATGAAGCAGAGCCACCTAAATGGCAATGCAGAGTCCTCCACCATTTACCTTTAATTATTTCAGAGTTATTTGTAATGCTTTGACTAGGACAAAAATAACTTTCAACCAGTACTGGAGAGGCACCATTTCCTCTGCACATGCTGATGAAACAGTACTAGTAGAGACAGAGAGAAAAGAGGACATAAAGTAAATTTCTTAGGCAGCTGTTGTGGATTGTTGTGCAGCGTTGAATTTACAGCAGCTATATTTTTCCCTCTTAAATGGAGTTAAAAGTCTCACCATGGTTAAATAATTGGCAGCTTGGATGCCAGTTGTTTGTCAAGCAATAGGGAAAAAAGCCCAGCTCTTTGATAAAATAGACTGGGCAGCTCGTTTTGCTGCTGCTTTGCAGATTTATTCTCTTTGGGAAGGTTGTTGCTTTAATGACTTCTTAAAATATTTTCCCTCCTCTGAGCGAGTCTTTTTCTCTCTTTTTCTTCTTCCTTACTCCCTTTTGTGGTATGTAGTGAGATGGAGCATTTAGCTACAGGAAAATTTAGATGAAACTGCGTTTTTATAGAGTCTTCATTGTTTACCAAGGTTTGTTTGCATTCAGCACTCTCTCATGGGGGGTTGTATCCAGAATTTAAAAAGTAGCAGTGTTTTTATGACGTTATTTTCTCTCTTTCCGACCAGAATGGACGTTTTTACCATAGTAAGGGGGGGCATGAACTGCTTTACCAGAATAATTCCTTTGTATGATTTCACATTTAAAAAGCAATGCTGCCTTTTTTGGCCAGTCTTCACAGGCACTGGCTGTGTTGTAACTGCTTGTAAATCCAGCACGGAGCTTGTGATGCAGTGAGTGCAATTCCTGGGATAGCAGGAGAACGTGTGACCAGGATCAGGAAAAGTGTCTTAACTGGGAAGTTTTCAAATTTCTGTTTTCCAGGTATAGATTTGCAGCCCAACCTCTGGAAGAGACATCCCTGTGTACCTGGTTACAGGGCCCTGCCGAGCATCTGGGACCACAGGTCTGGGATTTGCCGCCACCTCCATCCACAGAAACCGTACGTGCTCGATTCCTTGCAATGTTTCCATCCACCAAGGGGCCCAAAAAGGCCTTGTATCACCTGGCTGTATTGCCAGAGTTTTGTTGCTGCTGGGAAACACACAAAATTGCTACAATAGGGAGTTAAAAAGCAGGAGCACTTCAGCTGGAAGAGAGCAGGCTCCGAGTAGCCACGAGGAAGGAAGGGCCTGTGGCAGCTCTTGAGTTTTCAGCAACTAGTTGTAGTTGTTCAGATTTCTCAGTTGTGTGAAAACAATATAAAGTGAGATTGTTTTGCTTTAAATTCAGCCAAATACAGGAATTCAGGCAACTCTCTATCTGTAGGTGCTCTGGCTAATTTCCTCTGCATGTGTGTAACATACCCAGAGGGACTTGGAATGTTATTGTTGGATTTCCAAAGCACTTTGGAACACACTTTGGGATGTGCCAGCCAGTCTTTCCTCCTTGTTTTGGGAGTTCCAGATTATAGTTTTGAAGATTAAAAAAAAAAAACACAAATTACAAATTGTCAGTTTATACAACAGAAAGGTAGGAGTTGCCCAAGAGGTATCAGTTTTTTCCTGTGGAGGTTCCTGTGGAGATTCCAAAAGTACTTCCAACATCAAGTTTTGAATCACTAAATCATTTGCAGACCGGAGTATTTGTCAGTGGTACAGACATACATTCTCAGGGAGGAATGGCTTTATGAAGCAAAACTAATAGCACAAAGGCATTGCTGCAGCAAAGGTTGTGTGTAGCCTTAGGTTCTTCATTTTTCTTTGTCAAATGGAAGTGAAACAGGTGAGTGTTAGGTGCTCATGTACATCTGTCCTCCAATCCCTGGTACCAGTTCCCTTCAGAGCATGGTTCTCAGTACAGAATTCCAGTTCCTCAGCTTTGCTCAGTGTGCCCATCCAGGTACAATCGTCACAGTTCAAGAGGGGAATTCATAACAACTTTAAAGATGCTCTAATTTGAATTAATTAGATGCATTTGACAGCTTCCTACTTGTCTCTTCAGTCAGCTGGTGGGTTACCTCTTAGGAATAAAAAAGTTAAAATCATTTGGCCATCTGAGTATATGCTTTTTGGTTTTCTACAGCTGAAGACACTTGGCCTCCAGTCAATGGTTTGGCTCTGTTGAGATGGATCTATGGTCTCTTGGCTCTGCTCAGGATTTCACATCTATTGTCACTTGTAACTCTTTGTATCACAGCATTTTGTTTGACCGATATTTTTTGGAACACACACGTTCTGGCTTGTGAACTTCAGGCATTAGAGACAATCAAAGTTATACTCTTCATTTTTCAATGGGGCGAAAAAGAGATAGCATTTAGAATTAATGTGTTTTTTTTCTTATTTAGGGCAATGACTGTTATCTTTTGTGAAGACATTTGATTGGGAAATCCTATTTAATTAAATTTCTACTTAATTCAATTGCATTTATCATCTGTTCCTCTTCTCTCATCTCTCCCCAGCAAGTAATTATATGAAGCAAAGAAGTAAAAGACCTGTGGATTGAGGTTAGTAAACTGCTAAAGCATCTTCTTTACTAATTTTCCTTTTGCTTCATAATCTGAAAGCATGAAATACAGCATTGAACTGATCTAACATTGTTAATTTTAAGATGAAAATAACTTGGCTATAATATTATGAAAATTCATTTGAAATTCTGATAAATGCAGCTCTTAAAAGTTGAAAGCTCAGTGTTTTATTTTTTTTTTCCCAGTTGTGATTAAACACAAACATGTTCTGAATATCTTGTTTTGCTTTTAGACAGATCCTTCCAGCACCGAAAATGCAGTTCTCTGAAGTGTTACATATAAAAGGAAAGGCTTTATTGGAGCATTTTGGTTGGAAATAAAACCTGCCTGCACGCTTAATGAGGTCTCAGTCTTTCTGGTGGCAGCTGGTGTGGTAGTGCTGTTGTTACTGTGTTTGAACCATCGAAGGATTCTTGGTAAATCTTCATGCAAAGCATGTCTTCGCTTTTTCCTTTAATTTTCCCTGCTCTGGATTACACAGGAGGTGAATATACCCTGACTGCATTTTGTGTAATCCTAAAGCAAGTCGTGACTGTTTGTAACAAATCCACTTTTACCTTCCAGTGAACTTGAGACTGCCACGGTATTAATTTAATATCTTTAATTTGAGCGAAGATGCTAATCTCTTGGCAACAATTAATCCCGAGCATGTAGCATGACAAACATTATAAAAGAAGCTCTGCCAGACTGTTTTAAAAGTGGTGGTGATTATCTGCCATCTCTGGATGGCTGCCACGCTCTTCTCAGGAGACGTGCTGGGACTTGTTCCCTCTGATAAGGACAAAATGGCTCCACATGCCATGGGTACCAGCTGACAAACTCATTTTTCTCTTTAGCCTGAGTATTAAGCTGATGATCCCAACATAGGGAGTGTGATGACTTCTTGTTGAGGTTTGACAGTGTTACAGAGAAACCCCAGTATGCAGGACTGGAGGGGAGGGCAGGTGCTGACCTCCCCAGACAGCACAGAGTGGCACATGGGATACCTTTGCTGCAGTGAAACTGGCATTTTTGGGGGGGGTCTCAGAGTTTTCTTGTCCTGTTTCCTGTAAAATAAATTCCAAGGATGTATTCCTCCACAGAGAGTTCCCTCACGTGCTCAGGATTTGGGGTTTCTCATTAAAATGCAATCAAAGATGTGAATCTGCAACATTGTTTATTAGGATATGGCAGCTGTGGTGATTGTTAAATTACTGGTCTGGCTTGTTATAAGAGCTTTATTCCTCCGGAAATGCTAAAGCTTGAAAAAAAAAAAAATACCCTTAACTGATCAAGGAACAAGTCAGAGGGTTTGGTATAACAAGGAAGGAAACAAAATCCATAATCTCAGCTCTTCCTTTCTGAAGCTCTCATAGTCTAATTCGTTCCAAAGAAAAATTCATTTCGTGAGGACTGATGAAAAGATGAGTGTTTTTCCACCTTGAGTAGGGTAAGTGGGAGATGATATTTCAGCCTTAAGCTGTTGAGACATTCCAAAGTACACTTCCACGGGACTTTGAGTGTCCTGGTTTATGCACAGAGAAGGTTATAAATCACCAGGTGAAATGATTAAAAGATTCTTATCAAAATCATAAATTGCTTCTAAAAAGTGGTGGGATGGGTGAAGCCTATGTTACAGTGACATTACTGCAGGACTCCCTCAGTAAGCTCTCTATGCTGCAAAAGAAATTATGACCTTAACCTTACCTAGAAACCTTCTTCCAGTGGACACTTAACACAGTGAAAAGACAGCTCTTCCAGAGGTAAATTTGTTGCTGGAAACCCCTTATTCCCTTGTATTCTTAAGGTAAACTATGTGGGATTTAAGTGTAATGGTGCAATAATGACAGACAGAGGAATAAAGGTCTTTTAGATGCCCCAATCTACTGTTTTATATTCCCAGAACAAAACACTTGATGTATTTCCATAATAAGAAGCCACCAGTTTACTCAGTTGAATCGTGAATTGTGAAAGCCTGTGAGTATGTAAGTTAATAGTTTTCTCGGAATTGCCATGGCAGAGAATAGATGATCATTATCCTTTTGTGTCCCTTATCTGTTTGGGCTCACACTGTCCCTGTGAGTTGTGCTGCCCTTCAGCAGTGGGGAGATGTTTCCAGCTCATCTGTGTTCTTTCTGAAGGACCCTGAGTGCAGTAATGGACCTTAATGGTCCTGAGCAGCTGCTGTGGGACCTTCACCCACTGACCCCAGCTGCTGTTGCTGGGCCTGGAACCTGTTTGCAAACACCCCAAGAGCTTCCCATCCTAATCAGGCTGGAAATGGCTGGGTTTGCCTCTGCTTGCATACTGCAGGTGAAGCTCTCCCCTGTGTCTCTGGACTAACTTTGCAGAGGTGTATTAAGTCCAAAGGTGAATGCTCTCTGTCTCACCACAACAGGCAATAGAAATTGTCTGGAAAAAACTTTAGTAAACTAGAGTAGCTTTTGTTGAACTCCTTCCCCTTCATAAAATATACATTTAAAATATGATAATATCCCATGTAATCTGGGAAGTCTCTTAGCTGAACACTGGCAGCTTCGTGATCCAATTAAAACAGTCCCTGAACACATCCCATTGCCAAAACCCTCTAATGCTTTAAACCTTTGTGCATCAGGTAACAATTTGTCTCCAGTTGCATCCTCTGTTTGTACTTCTTGAATGGCTATAAGCTTGCCTGATGTTTTTTAATCAGGAAATGGTTTAAAATTGACAGCCTCAAGCTGTCATTGCACACAGGAACAGCGAGACTTGGATCTATTAATTCTGCCGAAGGAGCGCGGTAAATTCCCGCTGTTCGTAACCTCCCGTTGCAACCAATATTGGCTAATGACTTTAATGGGATCGCACTTGGCAAAAATTAAACACATCTTTCATCCTTTCCTAAAGCTATTTCTGCTTTAAAGCACTGGAGGTAAGTAGGCAAAGTGGACAAAGAGTGATATGGTACGTTGAATTTCAGAGAATGCTGCAGAAAATGAGTGAGCTGTGCTGGCAGATCCGACGACTTCACTGGCAAAGAGACATTCGCTCAGCTCTGACAACCTAATGATTTTGATGACACCCTGATAGGGGGTTTTTTTTGAGCTTGGGTGCAGTAAGTGGTGTTGAAAAGCTGTTGTTCTCATCCTGTGACAGGGAGAATTTTAAGGCCAGTGCAACTTTGCCAACAAAATGAAGCCTTACATCTTCAGAGGCAAAGCAATTCTGTGTTTCCTTCGCAGGATAATGACTGCTTTACATGGAGCTGTGGATAACAGGCAGCTGCAGCCAGCCTTGCTTTACAGGAGTGGTTGAACTACTGGCCTTCAGAGTCATTGAACTTGCTTCCACTTTTGAAAACCCTCCCAGCCCGAGGCAGAGGTTATGATTTAGGCAAGCTGGGGATGTGCTTTCTGTAACTTCTAAGTAGGTACGTCCTTTTCTGTGGAGGGCAAACCGGTTGGATGCCGTTTTGTAAGCAGGGGTTTGGTTTAATTGCCTGTGTCTCTATTTGAAGCAAGAAGCAGTTTACTCTTGCTACGGGTAAGTGGGTGACACCTCACAGAGAGACAGAAATAGAAGCAGCAACTGAGGACGTGCATGGGTGAGAGACCTCTGCTCTCTGGACTGGCTGCTTGCCATGAGGCAGGGGAGTACTTAGATTGCCCAGGTGCCCAGTTCCAATTTGCTCTCTTGCTGCTTCAGTGTGCTGAAATGTCCCTGAAAGTTAGGTTTTATGCCTTGCTAATCTCTCAGTATTTTCTTGGGACGATGCAGAAGAGCACTAATGTGGTGGGCTTATTAAAGCCACGAGCAAACACAAGATATCAGCTATTCAGTAAAGAAAGGCTATTCTTTGCCCTTATGCTTTAAGAATATGCATACAGTAAATATTATTATTTCTCCTTAAAGAACAGTCATGTTGTGGAAAATCTCCTTCCCTAAGTGGCCTGTCTGCATGAGAAGAGAGAATAGAATGCATTCTAAATATCAAGTAGTGTACAGTTAAAAATGGCAAGAATAGATTCAAATGGGTGTTACATATTGCATGAGGAGAGTTGTTCAGGTTCAGGCAAACACAGCTGCCATCATTTGGGACCATTCAACCAAGTAGGGTGATGTCCAGTTTCAACTCAGTTCAACATCATTCCACTAATGGGCCCTTTTTTATCAAATATTCTAAAAGCAAGGTCGGTATCTAGCAATAGAAAACATAATTCTGTATTTCCTGGTGTTTGGCTCAGACTTACTGATGTGCTTTCTCCTTTGTGGATGAAGAAGGGGGAACTGGATTATGATTCAGTGTGTTCACAGATTTGAGAAACAAGCTGTAAGAAATTACCAACTTGGTGCTTTTCCTGCTTTGCCAGTGGTCTGTAGCTGTGCCTCAAGGTAATGCAC
>JAWWES010000037.1:13783198-13796571 GCA_035583135.1 Lophotriccus pileatus
CCTCGGGCAAAGTGACCTCTTTGGCCTGTCCCTGTTTGCAAAAAGGTGAGTTGGGACTCCTGTCCCGTGGCCCCAGCTCAAAGGAACCTGCTGGGTTGACCCTGGCCAGTATTACAGTGAATTCTTTCTGTTGCTGGCTGTTGAGCTGTGTGTCATGTTTCCACTTTAAAATCCCAGATAATTAGTTAAATATACCCAAGGAAACCCTAATTCCTACAAGCTCACTGAATAATTGTTACATTCCCTCAAAATTAGCTGGATTGGAGCATTTTCTGTTCAGCCTTTGCCAATACCCTCTGGAAGTGGTGGAGATCTGTTTTGCTGATGACAAGGACCTCTGAGACAGGTAAAACATGACCTTTATGCTGCTGGGGCATGTCCTCTCACCTCAACACACTGGCAGTATCTGCACAGGGGAGAAGGGAGCTGGGGATGAAATAGAAGAAGTTTTTGATCATGTAATTGACTTCTTTCTTCTCCCCTTCCCCCCCCTGCACTGAAACACCTGTAGAAGTGCCTTACCTTCTACTAAAAATAAACACAGCAGCATTCTCTAACACCCAATTATCTCAGACTGGCAGGAACAGTTATGATTAAGTTTTAAGGCAGCCTTCAAACAGGCGTCTGAAAATATGTCCAACCTGGAAACGTTGGCAGAAGTAGGGTAGAAGGGATGTGGATGGCAGTCGTTGACTGGAGAGGTGCAGGGGGTAATAAACGAGGTGTTAGTAGATGGGAGATAAAAAACCAGAGATGTGGGGAGAGCACAGCCTGTGAAGTAGCTGTTGATGGAAGAAGAAAAGTGGGAAACTGTGCTTGGGTGGGCTCCTAAACATCCATGTCCTCCCTTGCTGCCATCCCTGCCCACAGCAGCCCCCATGGATGGTCTGCCAAGGCACAAATGGTTTGATTTTGTCAAAAATGCCCCAGGCAGCCCTTGCAGTGCTGCAGCAGAAGCGTCCTCGGTGCCTCCACGCTGTGTGCTGGGCTCTGAACCCAAGCCTGGGCTTTCCCTGAGCTGCTCTGCCCACTTTCTAACAGTCCCACAAAGTGCCCTGAAACCCTGAGTGCTGTCTGCCTGCATCCAAGAGCCAAAAACTCTGGAAATTTACTATTATTTCCCCCCCAGAAATCCCTCTGCTCTCTGTGTCAGTTTGCACTGGTTTAAACCTCCTCCAAACGCCTCCCAGGTTCTGGGAAAGAACAACCCTCACAACACACGTGTGGAGGCCCAGAGAGAGACACTGAGTGAGGGCAGGGAGGCAGCAAAGCTCCCAGCCCCTTTTAGGCAGGTGTTTTTGCAGCAGGAACAGTTGGGCCTCTTTTTGCATTGCGAGATTTCGGGTGTGTAGGAGAGACTTGGGCGAGGGACGAAGGGGGCTCTGCTGCTTGTGCCAACACCCAGAGCCGAGTTCAGGGACTTGATGTCCCTTAAGGGATGAGGACACAGAGTCACTGTGCAATCTGTGCAATGTGAGGGCAGGGAGGGGGACTTTGGAGGTGCTTAATGGACTGTCCTTCAGAAACACAGCGTTTGCCCCTGGGAACGACGCGCTCGCCCGGCTGAGCCGGGAGTGCTCGCAGTGAATTAGGCTGGATAATTTCAGGTTGCCTTTGAGCCAAAAGAAAGTTTTTGGAGGTTCATTCTTTATTTATTGATGTGTTTTCTTTTGCTTCGGAGAAAGAAAAGGAAATTTCCCGCAAGGGGGGTGGGGTGGAAACAATAAACCACTTTCCATCTTGTCTGTCAAAAGTGCCTCGGGATTTTTATGAATTCCTTGGTACAGATTGCCAACAAAGTTAATTGGAAGACTGGACAAAAACCCAGATTATGTTTTTGCTTTACATGAATTCTTGCCTGTGCTTTGCCTAAGAGCACTCAGTGCCTGCAGTACTGGATGTGTCCATGTGCAGAATGAAAATGGATTGCAAAAAAAAAAAAAAAGCAACAAAACCCAACCTGGAATTGCTCAAAATAATTCTTGCATTATACCTCGTTGGCTTAAGGCTGACAGTACCTCAGATGCACAAAAACAACGACACAGCCCCCCTTTCTCTGGTAAAGCAAATTGGAGCAGTAAGTGAAGAGAAGCTTTTGTTGTGCCCTCAGCTCCGGCTGGTGCTGAACATGCCCGATGTTTTGTGCTTCCCTTTGGCTAATTGGGGTGGCCTTTCCTGGGCACCAGGAAAGGGAAGCCCTGGGGCCTTTCAGGGCCTCCCTTGCCTGTTCGTGTCCTCACCTCCTCACAGCGGAGCGGTGAATTTATGAGACATCTCTGCTGGGAGACCACTGGCTTTTCTCCTGGCCCGGCTCTCGCAGCGGTGGGAGAAGCAATGATCCATGCTGAGAACAAACAGGAGGGAACAGGTTTCACCATGCTTTAGTGCACGGGAATTACAGTGGCCCAGCAGCTCTTATCGCTCACCGGGGGCACGGAGGCTGCTCGGGCGGGAACGCCGCCGAGGTGAGACCTGCTCCATTATTTTCAATAAGAGGTGTGCAGAGCATAAACAGGTTGGTATCTTCAACCTGAGCAGCAAAACGGTGCTGGATTAACTGCTGTGCAATGCCCTGCTTTGTTTACAGCAGCTCTGGTTGTGTGCCCCTGCAACACCTTTAACAAGTGCCCCCCAACCCGAGAGCTGCGGGTACGGCCGTACATCAGCCTCGCTCCTCGGGCTCCTTCCCTGGCTCAGCACAAGGCTTGTGCAGTTCATGTCACCCTTTGTCAAACAGCTTCCACACCAATAAGCAAAAATAACTCCTGTCTCCTGCCTGCTGCCTGATTGAGGTTTTTAGGCTCGGGGTTCTCTCCTGGTAGCTGCGTTCTGCATCCCCTACGGGACGGTCCGGTCTCAGTCGAGCCCTTTCACAGCTGTTTTTGTGCTGGTGAATACAATCATAGCCAGGTTGTTTCAGGGCTGGATGCTACCCTTATATCCCAGTCACATTCCTGAATGGCAGCCAAGGTTCTCTGCCTGGTAAAGAAAATATATAGCAGCAAGTTTTATGGCTTACTGAGACTACAGGTAGAATGCAAGGTGGAAAGTCTTTCTTAAGGCACATTCATTTTCATCAGAATGCACTGCATTTTAAAATAAAAAGGTCTCCATTTTCCATGTGTGCTGGAAAGCACAGAGAATCAGAGAATCATAGTACATGCTGAGTTGGAAGGGACCCACCAGGATCATTGAGTCCAGCTCCTGGCCTTGGTCAGGACACCCCAAGAATCCCATCATTTGGTGTTGTCCAATATTTCTTGGACTCAGACAAGTCTGGTGCTGCGACCACTTGAGGCTTCACCTTCCAGAGAGCGTGTGTTTCCGAGCACAAGGGACTCTTTCTCATCTGCTGCTGTGAGTGTCACTGCCTGGGCTCTCAGCTCACTGGTTCAGACATCAGTTCAGCACCAGACCCTGCTAATGCTCCCAGCACACCCCGAGGTGCTCTCCATGCTCCCCACTAAAGCAGCAGTGCTGCTGGCAGGTCCTGGGTGGGAGCCTGGCACCCCTCTGGTGCATTTAGAGTGAGAGGGAAAAGAGGAGCAGGACACATGGCAGGGGAGGGCTCAGTATCACAGCCCAGCAGCGACAGGATTAATGCTCAGCTGCTTTTTGTCTTGTATGAAATACCCAAGAGATGGGGAGTGAGAGGAGCCGAGAGGTGACTGAGTGAGTGCGTGGGGCTGGGGCAGTGAAGTCGGTCGTGTCAGTGGTTTTTGAGCACTACTAGAGCCATCAGCCAGAGAAGGGGAAAGGGAAGGATTGTGGGTCTGGTTCTGCCCCTGGAGATGCTGCCCTGAGCCCTACACTGATGTGTGGGGGGAGAGGGAGCCAGGAGGACTGGCACAGCCTGCCAGAACAGCACCTTTAGAGCCTGGGGGCTGGAAGCCTCGTGGTGGGGAGTGAACCAACCTGGATCCTGCACGGTCTTGGGGAGAGCAGATACCAGTGTCCTCTGTTATGGATCTCCTCCTTTACCACTGGGCTCATGGATCTGAGACAGCTTGGCCTGGACTGGACACACCACATGGGCTGAAGTGCCTCATTTGACATTAGCACGGTGGGTTTTTGGAATAACTTCTGCCAGGCCTTTATCATCCGCTGCTGATTGCTGATATTCACCTCCCTTAGACCCAAGCGAGGTGCAAGAGCCTGGTAATCCTTTTCTCTCAGCACATTAGTGTAAAGCCTCATGAATCTCTATTAAATTTGAGAGAGAACATGGAGGTAGTTTGCAGCTGCCTTGTTGATTTTATATTTCCTCTCATTGCGGCGCCTCGCCATGAAGCTGAGAATTAAATGGCTAATAAGGCATCTGCTCCAAGCAGGAGTCTCAAGATTGTGACAAAAACAGCTTACATCGGGGTTTGGGTTATTGGTTTTTCTTGCCATCATATAATCATGTTATTAGAATCTTTAGGGATCCCTGATTAGAGGTAGTGACTGTCAGAGGCAGCTGAGCTGGCAGAGAAGGTAAGCAGGAGGTATGTCCTGGTCTTAAGTGGGTGCTGCAGCTCTGCCTGGAGATGAGGGGGTTGCTCTGAGCCCCAAGTGCCTGTGCATGGGGCCTTGAGTGGGATGGGTCTGTCTCAGGAGGAGAGCTGAACAGGCACCTTGGAGAGCAGAAGATGTGCTGGGTTGGGTTGGGTGCATGTAATTGATGCAATTTTTTTTATAATTTAAAAAAAATATGTTAAAAAATATATTGTCAGGCCTGCTGTTTTCATGTTGACTTGAACTCCAAGGTCATACTAATTCAATTAATTAAAGCTGCATCTTGATGGAATGGGTCTTATCCATTGTGACTCTGGCCTTCAGTGCTGTGATTAGCAATCCTTGAAGATAAATTGTTTTTTCAGTTGTGCTGGGCATTGCTTCTGTTGTTTCCAGTTAGAAAGTGTTGCTCATTGCAAAGTCACTGAGACTGCTGCAGTGATGGGCCTGGGGAAAATACAATCCGGTTTTTAATTATGAAATCCTAAATATTTGGTTAATGGAAGTTTGTTGTAGGCCATTTGTAAAGATGAGGTGCAGGTTCTGATGAACTGAACTGCCATTACAGGCCAGGTGGAGCTCGACCCATGGCTCCCAGAACTGGAGACATTCTGGCTTTCCCTGTTAAAAAATCAACATTAGCAGTGGAATAATGATCATGCAGAGCTGGTTCTGCACTGTGGGTGGCCTTGCACAAGGCCAGCCTGTCTGCTGGGGACCTCTGAGCTTGGATGTTCCTTGTGGTGTTCAGTTCTTGCTTCCCAGTGTCTGGGCTGTGCTACCCAGAGCAGAGACGTCCCTGCAGCTCCTGCTGCTGCAGAGGGCACACAGACCAAAGTACTTCACGGTCATTCCAGTGATTAAACCTTCATTAAAGTTCACCTTTACCATCTTCAGCTCCTACGTGTTTCAGTGCAGTTATAATTAACTTTTAAATGAAGACTTATCTCTAATAAGCAACTGTGTTTGCTGGGTCTTTGGGCTGTGTTGAAATCAAATTGAAGCATATGGATGTTTTCATTCTTTGCTTTCCCACCTCCTCAGGCTTAACAGGCAGGCTCATCTCAAGTGTAATGTCACCAATTTCAGGGATTAATTAGCCCCACATTTTCTGGTATAGTTAAAATACCATGAAGATAAAAAAAAAAAAACCTCTGCAAGAGATTTTCTGCTCTGCTTTAAACCTCTAGCTCTGTGTGAGTGAGAGAGGCACGTTTGTACCAGCAAAGAAAACTTTGACAGTTCCTGATGGATTGGTGTGATTTGGCACTTCCTTCGGTTGTGGGTTTTGTTTTTTTTTTTATTTCCCTGCAGATGGAAATTCACTGTTAAAATTGGAATTTGCTGTGTTAGAAATCATTCCAATGCACCACCTTAGCTTTTGAATTTCTCACGTGAACACTGAGAGGAGGAGGCTGGGGAGGACTTGCCTTCATTCTGGATCATGCAGAAGGGGTCAATCTTTTCTGTTCTGTAGGCTCCTATTCCTCTCTCTCCCCTCCAGTAGTGACCACAGATGCCTTCAGGCTGATTTAAGTGCTGTCAGGCCTTGTGTGGACTATACAGATAAATTTTACCCCTTTAAACTCTCAGAATGCGAAGAGCAGTGTGCCTTCCTCATTCAGCTACTCAAACTCTCCCCCTCTTCTTGAAAGGGGAAAGCTACTAGAGCTTATAGGATTGTTTCCAGGATGCAGGACATTGTAGGATCATTTCCAGGCCACTTCAGAGCAGGGGATTCAGGTGAGTTTGTTTGGCATCAGCACCAGTCTGGGATCTCTGTGCAGGGCTGGTCCTCCCTCATCTTCACTTGAGACAGTCCTGCTACACCCTGACCCTCAAATGCTGCTTGTGCAAATCATCCTTTGCATAACTAATGGCTGTTTGTTGATGCTAATCTCACCAAAATAAATAATTTAGCTTATTAAAGCCCCATTGTCTTCCCCTGACCTTGGGCTTATTCTTGAAGTCTAACTTAAAAGAAAAGGATGTTCTATTGAAAGAGTCCCTGAGTGACCATTGTTTTGGCTCATGGTTTTCAAAGTGGCTACAAAGAGATTTCCCAGTGAGATGCCAGTACTGTGCAAGCTGCCTTTGCTGGTTTTTTTACTCTGGATCTCCCAGTTTTAACCATGTGAACATGTATCCACGTTTCTCACACTGCTGTTAACTGCACCACACCAGTGGTTGCCTCTCTCTCAGTCGAGAGCCTTCGTGCCGTGGTTGTGTCCCTGGTGATGGAGGCAGGTCCCGCCTCTTCCAGGCAGGTGGTCACTTCACTTCCATTTTGAACATCTAATTCTCCCTTCAACAAGGTTGGTCTTCACCCTTTCCCCTTTGCTCCCATCAAGTTAGTGTTAAACACCTTCCATGTCTTGTCCCTTTTGGTTTTAACATGCTCAGATTAACAATGACCATGTTCAGTGAGTAGGAAAGAATATATATATTCCACTTGACTTTGCTAGTGCTGTTCGGGTCAATGGGAAGAAATTTCTCTGGTGATAAAGGGAAAGGCCATTTAAAAATAAAGCTGTGACAGCCTGTGCTGATAGCACATGAACTGAAAGGATGAGTTCATTTGGGGAATGTTAGCTCCCCTCCTGAAATACTTCACAGCAGGTACATGTTTGGCCCCAGCCACTCTCGAAGAACAGGGTGATGTTGGTGGCCAAGATGAAGAGCCATGGAGAGGCTGATGGCTGGTTGGACTCTAAAGCTCAGGAGAACCCAGTTTGCAGCTCTGACACCAAACCCTGGCTGATACCTCAGTCTGGGGGAGTCTTTCTTGTGGTTTGCAGGCAATGGCCCCTGGCAGTGAACACGTGGCTTGGGGGAACATGAGGCTCCCACAGCTGATCCTGCTGTGTGGGCAGCCAGGCCACGTCTGGGGCTGCAAAGGACACTGTGATGGGGCACAGAGCTGAGCTGCTTTGCCTGGTAAGGTTGTAGCTTGTTCTTCCAGTGTCCTAAAGAGAGGTGACAGATGATCTCCTCCCAGACTTGGGGATTCCTTCCCTGCTGCTCATTGTAGACATTTCTCCTTCTTCTTCCCTTCCCCACCCTTACATTTCTATGGGGTAGGATGTTAAATTATGGAGTAGGAAACCATGAGGTGGATAGACCTGGGGCAGCAATTCCAGGACCCATGAAGGGCTGGAAGTAGTGCAGTGCTGTCTGCTGGTCTGATGAGAACAGCATTGATCCTGGCAGCATCAGGTGAGGGGAGAGAATGGAGTGGGGCATCAAATCTCTGTCAGGCACGGCCAAGGGCCAGAGATGGGGCTGGCTTGGACTGGGACCAAATGCTCTGTGGCTGCCTGAGGGCGGTAAAATGATGATCCCTCTGCTGGGCTGCATCCCTGTCATCTGCCCCCAGGTGTGCTGGGGAAGGGAGGCACGATTCCACCCTCCTCCACACCGCAGGAACAACGATGCACTGCACGTCAGGAGCAGTTCCCGGCGGCGCCAGGCTGGGGAGAGCAGCGGGATGCTGTGATTGATCTGCTGTGATCTGGGGCACTGACCGCCCGCCGCTCCCCCTGCACCGGGGCTTGTTTGCTCCGGCTCCGCAAGGTGGGCGGCTGCTGGAGCTCGGGGCTTTTGCGGCAGCTTGTAAAGGTCAAGAGGAAACCTCTCAGCTCTGTATCTGGTTTGAAGTTCACACTAATTTTTTACTGTACAGGGGCCGCTGTGTCACTCCCAGGGTGATGGCCTGGCTGTGTGTGGGATCAGCGTTGCTTTTTGACGTGGCAGAGGCTGAAATCCTTCGTTAAGAGCTACAAAACCCAGCTCTTAAAGCCCACACAGGCACGCCAAAATCCTACAAAGCCCATAGATTATGGGACCAGAAGAACCTCCAACACCACTGACAGTTTCAGCTCCACTTTGACCTCGCTAGCAGTGCTCCAGGTTATCTCAGTCAGTTCCCACAGCTCCACATCTGTTGCTCTCACAGGGAGCAGAGATGTCACAGTACCTGGAGAATGCTCAGGATAACTGAGGATGCAAGAAGATACTTCAGCCTGGGAGCAGCTCAGGGTCCTGGAGTGGTCACACAATTAAATGAGACTCATACCTTAAGCACCTGAAAGTCTTGCCAAACAGAACCTGCTCATGAAGGATTTGCAATTTCTGTTAAAGTCCCTGAATTTAGCCCTTAAACTTTCGGGTACCGGCCTGATGTGCCCACTCTGAGGATGCCTCAACAACATGTCACATACCAGCTTTACTTACTGCATTACAATGGCATTCAACGGGATTTAAATTAGCTCCAGCACTCTAATCGTGTTGCTTTTATAACAGCGGCGAGATAACTCCCAGGCGTTGGTTATGTAGCCTCTGAGGGAAAGAGATTTCAGATGTGTTCAGCAGAAATGCACCGTGTGAGCCATGGTTATAATTTCATTAACAGGATGCTACTCAGCTCCTACTGGGAGTCGGAGGAGATTAGCATTATAATGGGGATCAGGCGCCTCTCCGTGTGTTCACACCGCTCTCCAGCCTGCAGGAGGATGAGCTGTCGGAAGATATGATCCTCAGACCTCTAGCCCAGTATTTGACCCGCACCTGAGGCTTCTCTGAGCAGCCTGAGCTCTGCACAGCCCCTGCCTGGGGGAGGCAGTGCTGCCGTGGGGACATTTGCTGGTGTCCTCTGCATCCCGTGCCCAGGGAAGGGCTGCTCCCACCCTCAGGAACCTCCTCGATGATGGTCAGATCGTTGTGCCGCCCCTGGCTGTGAACCCTGAGCCAAGCACTCCCAGTGGGCACCCCGTGGGAAACCCAAACTTTGCAGCAGGACCCCAGGAGGGGACAGGGACCCTCGAGAGTGACAGCAGGCCCAGGGCACGGAGCTCTCTGTGCCACTTCTCCTGTTGCTTTTCTAAGTGCTCCCAAGTTTACACAAAGTTGCTCTGGGATTTCTTCTGGAACTCCTGCTGTTTCTCCACTGCTGTGGCACCATCTCAAGTCCTTTCATGTGCAGAAGGCCCCGAGGCGGTTGGTTTTGCTGAGCAGATTTCTCACCTTATCACTTACTCCCATGGTTCATTTTCCTCAGCTCCTCTCCTGCGTTTCAGCTCAAAACACAAGGCTTAGCTCAACCTGTCAGTGCCAGGACCAGACCCAGCAGGTTCACCCCAGCTGGGGAGTCTCACTGAGGGCTATTCTCCCAGCAAGGAGCTGGCCCAGCCCTGCACCAACTGGAAAATCATGGCTGAGATATCCCTGGAGGCATTTCCTCTCTTCCAGCACAATGTGGTGGTTGAATTCTCCCATACAGGGAGAATATGTCCCAGAGAGGATCAGATTTTGGCCCTATGTGAGCTGCTCAGCCACACTCGTGAGCAGGAGCCTCATATTTTTGAATAATGAAACCGTACATTTGTGGTAGAAAACTCCAAGTAGGTCACAACCTTTTTTTTTTTATTTTATTTTATTAACAGATCAAAGCATGTTAAAAATCAGAAGGAAAAAAAATTGGTGCCCTTTAACATCTATTTAAGGTGTCAGCACTTTTGTTTAAGTGCAGTGTAGGTCTCCTAATACTCTGCAGGTGTAAGACTCTTCTTAAGCCACAGCTGCTGGTCTGCATAGCTGGGGGACATAGATTTGTAAGGTCGGGCATGTCTGATTGCTTAATAGAAGCTGGAGCTGGGAGGCAGTTTGGGGAGGACAGTGAAGCCCAGCTGCTCAGGGGCAGAGGGAAAAGCCCCTGAGAATTCCCAGTTAATGGCTGAGAGCAGGTTGGGTGGGTCTTGCTTGGAGATGTGGGAGAGCGGATCACAGGAAAATGGGACAGGTAAGAAAGACTAAACTTGTGTGTTGTGTAATTTTTTCAGTTGTATTAAATTTGAAGGTGAGATGGGAAAAGTGATCTGGGAGTGCAGTCAGTAAAGGGACCAGCAAGTGAAGTGGCTTTGCTTTCTCAGTGTGGAATTTTATTTTCCTACTTATGTAGATTCATGCTTTATAGAAAACTCTTAAAGACAATGATGTTTAAAAAAAAAAAAAGGATCATGTTTTGCAAAAGAAGTTCCTCAAGTATCTAACTCTCTCAGATAAAAGAAAACCTTTAAACTAGCTTTTAGCACTTCAGGCAGCATGCTGGGTTTCAGTGTTGTTTTGTTGTCACTCAGTTCTTTCTGGGGTTGGTCACTGGCTGCTGTGATGGTGACACTTCTGCTCCTTCCCTGGAGTCCTCCAGAGCAGTGGAACCTCTTCCCCTGCAGAGTTTTGTGGTGCTTGAAGGGAGATGTATCTTGTTTGGGAACTGAGCAGAAATTGTGCCTGGGCTGGGGCGACAGTGCCACAGCTCTGCTCAAGCAAAGGGCTGCCCCGGTGCTGAGAAGTTGCAGAAACCTCGATATTTTACCACAATCTCCTCATTCTGTTCTGATAAACAAGAAAAAAATCCTACCAGGGCAGCTTTTCTGCAGCTGGGTGCCCGGGGCACTGCTGCTGGGGGCTCTGCCTGGGTGTGTAACACGCTGCCTCCCTGACACCGCTCCGGAGCAGCCAAGGCCGTGTCCCATCACCAGCCTGGGGTATTTTTGGCTGCCTTAGGGTTGCAGGCTGCTGGGAGACGCTGAGGGGGGAAGCCTGGCGCTGGGCTTTGTGCTGCAGGCTCCGGGAGAGCCCTGCTGGGAGCTGCAGAACAGCGGGAAGCCTCTTCAGGCTATTCCCTGTGCGGAGCTGAACAAGGGCTGAGTGATGCTTTTGCTGTGTTTCTGTGCAATTTATGTACATAAATGTTCCATAAAGCAGTGGGACTGCTTCCCTTCTCTTGGTTACTGGTGCCAATAAAAGGAGATTTCTCTCTGCTACCTCTGGAAGAAATTCACACGCGTATGTGAGAGCAAAACTTTTGTCTCCTTGCTCATGGCTGTAAAGGTCCTGAGGAAAAGGAAAAGTCTTATGGTGGGGGGAGAGGAACCAGGAAAACACCCAACAAGAGCAGCAGTGAAAAGCACTGCAGTTATGGGTGGAGAGCAGGACCTCTGCAGGGACCGGCTGCCCTGGGAGGGGGGATGTTCCTGTGCCCCTGGCTGAGCAGCTCTGGCCGTGGAGGTGTGGAGGCTGACGAGATACAGAGCCCTGACACATCCCAACGTGGCTTTCTGGGGGAGCGATGGAAGGTGCTGTAAGTCTGTGGTGGTGTAAATCTGCGAGCAAGGAGCTGCTGTTTGGCTCCTGCCTCTCGTAAAGTGCACACAGCTGCCTCCACACTCGTGGAGTTTAAACACTGCCAGGCTCTCAGGAGGTGCTGCAGTGAGCTGGTTCAGAGAGTCTCTCCTTTTTATGGCTTCCACAAGCAGTGATGCTGCATCTCCCTCTGCTTCTGGTCACTGTCTGGGGAGAGGCTCTGGTTTTCCTAACACCAAACACCGGGGATGCAGCTGAGCAGATCAGAGGCGTGCAGGGCATCGCTCCCTGTCCCCAAGCCCCAGGACCTCCAGGGTGGCTTGGGGGGTATCATCGGATGAACTTCACCCCTCTGGCATTTGGGAAAGCACAAAACCTCTGCTGCAAGTGCCTGTGAGTGACTGGCTATAAGCCCTCCCCACTCCTATCACTGGGACAGGCTGTCCCTTCCCTTTCTTCCACAACACTGCCCATCCTACCCTCTAGTCATGGGCTGGCTGAAGGTACAACACTAATGCTGGGGTGCAACAATGCCTCTGGTTACTTGTGTGAGCTTTTCTCCAAGTGTTTCACTTGCTGTCCAGCTGGAACAGGCTGATGAGGCTAAGCCAAGCCCCTGGGAGCAACTTGGCTCAGGAGGGCTCCAGGAGACCTGCAAATCTGGTGTATCCAGACAAACCCATCTTTGCTAGGGAGTGATTTAAGAGGGACAAGGGGAAAATGATGGTCCATGGTTAGTATTTGGGTAAATTGGTGGTTTTGGTGCTGGAGAGCTCGATTTACCAGCCCAGCACTGCCTAAGGAGGCCAACACTGGTGCTGGTGTCAGTTCCCAGTGTGGGCTAATCACTGTGACTCTGGGGTGTGGTGACTGTGCTGCTGCTGTATAAAGCAGCACTTCATGTCAGCTGCTCCTCTAAAGCCTCCCCAGGACTCCAGTGAGCCTTCCTGCTTCTTATTTCGCTACACAATGGCAATATCCTTGCTTTTTTAGTTGGCTGCAGCCAGCCACTTGGGTTTATGGCCCATTGGGAAGGTGAGTGCCTTCTCCCAGCTCTCCTCCTTAACCTCCTTCAATCTCTCTGCTAATGGCACATTTAGCAGCTCTTCCCACTGCCCACCGGCAATTACTGATGAAATTATATATCTGTAGCTACAACCTTTTGAGACAAATGGCTCTATTGTAACTGTTAAATCTTCATGGCTGTCCTTTAAAAATCAGAGTGAAGGAAAAGTGTTTTGTTTCGGCAAGACAACTTAAAAGGAGGTGGAAACATAATTTATTATCTTAATTTCTCTACTTATTGTAGATGGTGGGTTGTTTGGGTGTTTTTTTTGCTAGTTTCTACAAATAAAACAGTAACTTAATCCCTGTAGATGTAATGCTGTGCTTTTCTCCCTCTAAGGGACCACTTGCCTCTCTTGACACCAAAGGGGTCTTTTCTACCTTTAAAGTCTCTGCAGCAGCCCCTGTGATCCTCAGCTCTTGAAGCAAATATCAGAGCAAAACAGGCAGGACATGGCTAAGTTTGAGGATATTTTTCTATGTTCTGAAGTGTGTGTCCTTAGGCATGTCTCTGGAGCAGGAGGTGCGATGGTGTGATGAATTTCAAATCAGCCCTCCACAGGTCTCCTATTTTCCAAATAGGTTTTATTTTTGAAGCCTAAGGAAATAGCCTATTTTTTTTTTCCATAGGAGAAGATTCTCAGGGGGATACAATAGCTTTTGCACATTTA
>JAWWES010000037.1:13803523-13815525 GCA_035583135.1 Lophotriccus pileatus
CTCATGCTATAAAATTAAACTAGGAAAGAATCTCTCCCTGCTGTTTGTACATGGCATGGTTGTAGATTCTTTTGGTATTGTACATGGTGACTGGTTTTGATTAATGTATAGAAATCTATCTTGTCTCTTGTAAGTGCTTTATAAAAATGCTGGAAATTACTTTGAACATGGTACGGGTATGAAAAAGCATCTGTTCATCCAGTGTAAGTACCCATCCACATTGCAGGTCCTTGTGGGGCACGACTGGCTCGGGGGTGCCAGCACAGCACAGGTGCTCATAACTAATACCTGGGCAGATGGTGAAACAGGGCAGGTATTGACAACTGCAGAGGCCAGAGGCTGGGAAATCCGGTGGGATTTGGCCACTTAAAACTGAGGTTTCTGCAGGATGGATTTTTCTTTGAAAACCTCAGCCTGATTTACAAAACTGTTCAGTTCCTACCCTGCACGTGGCTCTGCTCCAGTCCCAGCCAGAGGAAGGATCACAGCCCTGGAAGCGAGCCCACACCAAAGCAGTTGGGATGTGAGCAGGGATCCTCAGCTGAGGTGCTTCATGGAGCAGAACCAAGGAGGCTGCCCATCCAACCAGGGATGTTACCAGGATAGATAGTGCTGGACACGGCTTGGGGCCATCTCTCCATCTGTTCCACCAAAAGCCAGTCTACCCCATCGGGGGAAAGCCCTTCTACTGTGCTGGAGGCAGGAGGCACCTGATGGGAAGCTCCTCAGTGGGAGGCTGCAGTTGGCAGCTTGGGTCGAGTCTGCTGCAGTGAAATCTTTCACAAACACCCTGAACTCTGCAGTTACAACCTGTACCTGTGTGTAACACATGCACCTGAGGAACAGCTGTGGGGAAAGTATTTAATGCCACAGGAAGGAATCTGAAAGGATTTAAGCACATTTGACATGGAGCAGCATCTTCCATTTGCCCTGCTGTCAATCTGCCTAAAAACACCTGCTCTGACAGAAACTGTGAAGATTTTTGTCCCTAATGTGCTGCAGTGAGAGGATGACCTACGAGGGGAACATAAAATGGTAGCATGTGCCCTAAAATCTTGACCCCTTGAAGTTAAGAGCAAAACTCTTTCAGCTGGATTGGGCTCAAATCTTTATCTTTGCTCCAACAGCTCACAGGCTGCCCATGATGAACCTTTATCCTTCATTGACCACTTCTGAAAAATGGGATTAAACGTCAGTGTGGAGCGTGCAGCATCTTCCAGAAATGCAAGGAAGGCAGCTGAGGTAACTTTGCTGCTCTGGGATGATGTGGCCAACACAGGAGAGGGGGCACTATGGGTGTGGGGTAGGACCCAAGCCCTGGAGCTCCAGGCTGCCCAGCACGGGGACAAGGCTGGCACGCACACTGTGCCATGCAGAGCGACAGAGGCTTTTTGTGTGTATGTGCTGAGCAGTTCTCAAAATCTCTAGAAAGCAATTCCAGGTGCTGCTGAAGCATTTGCCAGTGATAACCTCAAGCCCATCATATGTCAGTGAATTTGGGCTGGCAGTTTTCACCTTGTCAGTGCAGTTACCACAGAAGCTGCTCACCCTGAGGGCTGCAGGTTTGTCCCAAGCTCTGTGGTTTTGAGATATTACTGCCCACTCCTCCCAGCCCTGTGTGCCTGTGCTCCCTCTGCCTTCCTCAGAGGGTGGCTCTGATCTGCCCACAGTCATGTCAACTGTCAGGAGAAATGATCCCTAATAAGAAGAGATTCTGGAACTGCTTAGCAGGAAATTACTACGTGTGATGTTGCTAAGCAATGTCAGGCTGGCCTGGCTGCCCAGAATAACGCTTCTCTGTTGGAAAACCCGGAAAAGGTGGAGGGGTGGTGGGTGGGTGGCTGCTTTCTGCTCGGAGCAGTGGAGTCTGGAATACAGCAAATAACAGCCCTTGTCTCATCGGGGATGGTGTGACACTTATTGAAAGTGAGAAAGAGCTCTCCCCCGAGGGCAGCGGCAGCTGCGGGATGGACGGGACGAGGCGGGAGCAGCAGGAGATGCACAGAGGTGGAGTTGAGTCCTGCAGAGTGGAGAGGGGTGTACAGAGAGGGGGAACCGCTCCCCAGGGACAGGGGCTTGCACCTGGGCACAGGAGGAGCGTGCCCTTTGGAAACCCCCTCTCTGCACCTGTGGAACCACAGGCCAGGTTGTGCTGGTCTGTTTAAGAAGCTGGACTTGACTTTAGTATGAAGCAAAGCTCTCAGAATAACAGCTCTTGAGCTACAACAGGTAGCTCTAGTTGATGAGGCTCTGAGCCCTGTAATCCAGTGGTTTTCCCTCTGATTTCTCTGATGTTGGAGCAGTAAATTCAGTCCAGCTCACAAGGACGCAGAGTAGTGCGAACTTGCTCATGGGAAGTGAGGTCTCCCTGTTAATTCCCTTTAAGCAATTTCTTTTGGACAAAGATTTCTTCTTTCTTCCTCCACTGCTTTGCTCTAGTCCTGCCTGATATTAAATATCTCCAGAAGCAGCTACAGTTCATTGCCAAATTCATCTATTTGTGCAGAAAATGTCATATCAATGTCCATTACAATTTTGCCCCAGCACCACCTCAAAGCAGCTTTTCATGTCTGCCAATTCTTCATCATTTCCACTTCTTATTTATCATAAAACAGAAACTGTAAATGTATTTAAAAACAAACAAACTATTTTAAAGATCGTTTGCAAAGCTGTTGAGTGTATTAACGTGCCAATAGGAACTGGAGAAGGCAGATGCTGAGTAGGAAGTACATGTTCCTCCTGAACTGGCAGGAGCTGGAGCTGTCAGGGTGTCCCCTGCCATCTGGCCTGTCGGAGCATGTGGCAGATTCACAGCTCTCCGGGGAGGACGCGCTGCAGAAGCCATAGGATCCCATTATGCTGTTTATGGGGACAAGCCAGACATTTGTCTCGCTGAGATGGGATGTCAGTCGGGGACTCTCCAACCACACGCTCATTTCCACAGCTCCTCAAAAAAACTCAGAGGTGCGGCTGGTACGCAAAGAAACGTTGATGCTTTAATAAGAACGGTGTCGGAACCCTGATTCGTTTCAGCCAGACGCAGACACCAAAGCGGGAGGGCACTGAGCCCTCCCCGCGGGGAGCGGGGCCGGGGTCGGTGCTGGTCCTTGGTGCGGGCTCTCAGCGCAGCGCCGCGGCCAGACCGCGCTGTGCCGAACCCCCCCGCACCGCCGGAGCCCTGACACCGCCTCCCTCATTAGCATCCCTTCCTCCTCCTCCGCCGCCGCTGCCCGGCCGCAGAGGGGTGCATGGCAGCGGCGACGGAGCCTCGGCGGCCCCCGGCAGCGCCAGCATCTGCCGAGCCGCGCTCCGCTCCGCGCCAGCGCCCGCAGCAACTTTGCCGCTCCGCGGGCTGCGGGAGCGGGGCGATGTGACCGCGCAGCAGCCAGCGGAGCATCCCCGGCAGCGCGGAGGAGCGGAGTCCCCCCTGCTCCCCTCCCCGGCGGGGCGGAGCGGAGCCCCCCCGCCTCCCTCCTCGGCGGAGCAGCGCGGATCGGAGCGGAGCCCCCCTCCTCCTTCCCTCCCTCCCTCCCTCCCCGGCGGCGGCCGCAGCCCGGGGCGGGAGCGCGGATGCGGCGCGGAGCCCGGCGGAGCCCAGCGCGGGGCCGGGGCCGGGGCCGGGCGGCGCGGAGCGCGGGGGGATGCTGAGCCCCGCCGCCCGGCACCGCGCCCGCCGCCGGGAGATGCTCCTCGTGCTCGCCCTGTGGCTGGCGTGGCAAGAAGCGCCCGCGGCGCCGACCCCCGCGGCGGAGGACATCACCCGGGGAGTTGTGAGTTACCCGCGGCACCCCTCCCTCGATCCTCTCCGCTTCCCCTTCCCCCGGTTCTCCCCCTACCCCCGGGCATCGCCGGTCCCCGCGGTGCTGGGTCGGCTTCGGCGGCTGGAAGCGCTCCCCGCTGCCCGCCTTTGCCGCCAGTGCTCTCCACCCTGCTCCCGCTGATCCGGCCCCTTCACACCGCTGCCCCCTCCAGCCTTATCAATGTGCCTCTCGTTGCACCTGGTGCCCTACCGTGCACTCGGAAGGGTCCGTTTATCCCCCCCCGCACGCAGTGCCCCCCACCCCGTACTCTGCACCGAGCCCTTTGGAAGGCAGAGTCCCCCTCCTTAAAACCCGGGGTGTCCCCTCTCAACCCCCCCCCTCCACCCCCAGCACGGTGACCCAACTTTCCCCCAGCCCAGCATCGCGGGGTGATGGCCCCACCAGCCTTCGCACACGGATAGCGATTTCCCAGGCGCGGGGAAAGGGCTGGCCTGCCTCGAGGGCTCTCTGCCTGCCGTGGAGCCGCACAAACTCCAGCGGCAAGCAGGGTGGAATGGCACGTTTGGAGCCAGAGCGATCCCTGGGGACTGGGACGCGCTCGGGGATGCGTTAGGGGGCTGCTCTGTGCCGGCAGCAGGTGGAGGGTTGGCTTCATTGCGGTGGTCCGCACATTGCGGGCATCCCTGTGGTCCTGCTGCTCCGCTCACAGGTGCCTGCTCAGTGTGCAGCGAGGTGACAGGTTTTAGCAGCCGCTGAGAGCTTAGGTCATGTCCCAGCCAGGTCACGGTGCCAGCAGGTCTGTACAGCTTCACACCATCTCCTCTGAGAGGGGGGAGATGGAGGCTTTTCTCCTGGAGGAGGAAAAGTTTCTCGTAGCTCAGAGAAGCCCCGCGACTACGTCAAACCTGGGTGTCAGAAAGCCATCTGTGGCTGGGTGTGGGCGGGCAGTCCTGGGGCTGGACCCGCCAATTTGGAGAAATTCCCTGAAATTCAGCGAATTTCAAAATGCTGCCTGTGCACTGCTGAGAGGGAGGGAGGGAGGGAGGGTTTGCAGCACGGCAGGGTTATCTAATGAGCAGGGCTCGCACAGAGCAGTGCGCCAGGACCGCTGCTCCCCCCGCCGAGGCTCGGCCACCAACGCGGGCTCAGGCACCTGCCGGGAAGGACAGAGCGTGTCGTTCCCCGTCAGTTCCTAGCAGAACAGAAAAAAAAATGTGGTGAATATAAGGTACATCTGCATCGTTATGGGGCAATTACTTCCCCCCGTAACCAAATGTTCAAGCTGGAATTAATATTTCATGCAAACAGCACGCGAATTGATGTATTCTGCCCCAATCAATTTGACTCAAACTTTGTCTTTGACCTGCTTTTATCCTTGCTACTGTATCCACACTACACTCGGCTTTTACAGGGTAAATGTTAACACTCAAGGGGCTGATTAGTTACCGCTGACAACTTTCAGGCACTGAGGAACGCTTTTTGTTCTGGACTGGATTGGAGCAGTAGCTCCAAACCCTGCTGAAAAGCTGGGGCCATCTCGCAAAGCAGAAGGTGCTGGGGATGGTGGTTACAGAGCAGGAGTGAACTGCAGGAGAAGGGGATTACATGAAAAGAAGTCTTATTTAGGCTGGGAAGGCTAAATTTAGGATGTCAGATGGTTGTCTCTGTGCTATCTCCCCTCCAGTGGGTGTGCTTACTGGGGGCAAATAATCTCTCCAGCTTGAGGCAGCACTGGTGGGATTCTGAAGGGGTTGAATGTAACTCATGGTTGTGTTTATGCCCTCTAATGAGCAGCAGGGAGCACAAGATGCCAGGTATTTTCAGAGGTGTTTGTCAGGAAACTACCACTGTGTGTGGGAAGTGAGAGCCTCGAGAAGAATTATTTGACATCCGCTTTATGAAGCAACTAAGAAATTAAAGATCTGTGAGGCATTTAAATCAAATATTTGAAAACTAGGAAGCATGAAACCATGGCAATAGGAAGCTCTGCTAACCTTGAAAAATTATATCCAGCGATTCTCTCCAGTAAACACAGCACAATGTCAACAAGAGCTTTTACATGCCAAACACTCCCCCCTTGCAGCTGAGAGGCTTCTGGTGCTGAGCAGGACCATGCCTCTGAGCTGTGTCCTCTGCTCTAAGTTTGTTTTAAATGAAACAGTGGTGCTGGGCCAAATTAAAGTTCAGCAAAATGAAAGAGGGCTATAACTCAAAGGCAGTGCTTGTTAGAGTGCTGCCCAAAGCAATATAACATGGAATGATTCTCCAGATTTCATTACTAGTGGAATATCCTGCCCAGTTTATAAATCTAACTTGATTATTAATGTTTTTATTGTTCTCCATTAGCTGCCCTAACAAAGAGGGCATAAAACAGCAGATGGAACAGAGCTTGACTTGAGTGATTCCACTGAATTTTAGTACTCTGCTTTCCAGATTTACGACTTTGCATTTCGCGCTGCTGCCTTTACAGTAAACCTCGAGCCCTCCTCTCCCCGGCCTTCACAAATTGCATCTTTTTATGGCTGTTGAGCTCGGGTGTCTCAGGGGTGCAGGCAGCAAAACCTCTCCAGACGTTGGTAGTAACTGAGTAACAAGAGCTCTCACCCCAGTGGGCTTTGAACCCGCTCTGGGGGGAGGTCTCCCTTCGAGTTGCACTTCTGAGAAGAGCCGGCGTGCGGAGTTTGAACAGTGAAGGTGTTGACCTGGAGACTGGCTGGTTTGGAACGGAGCTGGCTGTTAAACAGGCAGCTCCTGCCCGTTCCTGCCTGCTGCAGGTGCACAGCTGTACAGCTGTGGCAGGGCAAAAGCTCTGGCTTGGGGATGGACTGATGCTCGAGGCTGATCAAGCGTGGCTTGAGGGAGGCACTCTGCCCTAGGGCTGGGGTTGCAGGACAGGAGTTGGTGCAGTGGTGATGCTGGCCTCAACTGAGATCATCCCATGTGGACATGGGCTCTGCTGTCACCACCCAGGGATGTGGGAGTGCCAGGAAAGTTTGGTTGCAAGAGCATGGGTGGAAAAAAAAAAAAAAAGGCTCTGAGCGGCTTTTTCTTGACTTCATGGCCAAGGGTGAGAGGGGAGGTCTGTTCATGCCCCCAAGGCGTTTCTCCAGCTAGGGATTGCTGGGCATTCCTGGGGGCTTGCGTGTGACCAATGCCTCTCTCAGCCTCCTGCTCACAAAGCCCTGTCTGTGTTGTTCCCAGAGAAGTTGCTCCCAGGGGAGGGAGGCATTTGCATTCATCGGTGGAGACCAGGGACCCACGTCCCCCTCTGCCGTCGTCGTCCCAAGCGGCTCTTTGTTCAGGGCAGGGCCCTCGCCTTTGTGGCAGCTCCTCATTTGAATGACAAGGATGCACTCGAGGGGAGCGGGGTGGCACTGAGCCCTGCGAGGCTGAGCCCCCCCGGCTGGCTGCGGTGGGCTGGGGGACAGACAGAGGTTCCTCTGTGTCCCCACGTCAGGGAGAGGAGGGGCAGCAGCAGCAGCAGTTTCCTATGAGTCTGTGCCCTGTGTCTCACAGGTGCCAAATTTCACAGAAGAGGCCGGCCCATGAGTGGGGTGTGGGTTCATCCTTGCTGTTTCTGGGGTGCTGCCCCAAGAAGGGTAGGAGCATCCTGCTGCTGTCGCTGCCAGATGCCCAGTGTAGCTGCACATCCCGCTCCCACCTGCCAGGAGTCAGCCAGGAACTCCCCTAAATTGCTGCATTTAAGCACCCAGTGTCAGGCATGTCCCTGAGACATGGCTTAGCTCCTGTTTCAAGGCTTGGGATAATCAGCTTCTTAAAGTACAATCCTTGTAAGAATATAGGCTGCTCCCTCTGTCAGGAGAAAGTACCAGGCTTCTTCTGTTTCTGCTAATGGGGAAATTAAAAATTGATAATTCCAGTTGGAGCTTCATTCAGCCTCCCAAAATGGCGAGTCTTTAAGGACTCAATAGATTCCCTAAACAATAATGCTTTCAGGCCAGCAGCACTGGGGAGAGGAGCTTTGCTTGGTCCCCCTGCCACTGAAGCACTTCATGCCTTCCCATACGGAGCAGCAACCATCCCATGAATTCCCTCCAAAAAAGCTAAGCTACCATATTTAAAAGAATGAAAAAATGAAGTGCTGTTGGTTACATTTTAAGGTACCTCTTGAAGCCAAAGTACAATGCAAACTAAACTGACAAAAGGCTGGCTGGAAGCTTTCAAACAGCCGGGCTGCTGTGAAAGCATTTAATCTGGTATTAAAGCCCTGGCTGGTGTGAACAGCTCCTTCCCTTTCAGATTTGAGACCTCCACATACAGTAATGCAATTTCCTCCTGGGCTTGGCTGCTATTGTGGGCCCAGCCGTGGGAATTACCCGGGCTAGTCACTCCAAATTACCCAGTTTAATGAGGCTCTGCCTCCGAGAAGGGTTCAGAGCCAGCGGGTGAAACCCTGCTGTCACCAGGGACTTCCCCACGGTTGGTGCTGGGGATGGATTAGCGAGCTCCCACCTTGGCCTTGCTCTTCATCTGTGACACTGTGTTGGGTGTAGAAGGAGCTCCTGGCTGGCAGGACCCCCTGTCTGGACCCTGCCATCCCTGGGGGCAGCATGCAGTGGAGCTGTACCTCCACGCCCTCCTTCTGCCCTAAAAACCCCTCAGAAGGCAGATCTCTGCCTGCGTGACTCAGCCTGCAATGTTTTGTTATTCTCCCTCATTAAATCAAACGTGCAAAGACGCAACACCAAATGCAACGTGTGCCCATCCCTGCCCGGCACCGGACGGGGCTCTCCTGCTTCGGGGCCCGGGGGTGACTCACCAGTGGGACCACGTGGGTCACAGGGGGACATGGGAGTGCCATGGGTGATGTCATCACGAAACTGGGGGGGCTTGGATGTGTGTGACACGCTGTGTGTCCTGGCAGGTTCGGTGGTGCCAGCGGCAGCTCGCTCTGACTCATCGCCGGGGCCGCGCGCTAATTTCTCATTATTTACTCGTTGGCAGAAGTGCTGCAGGAACGGGCTGTGTGGCTCCGGGAAAGGTCACGCTGTGGCTCAGGGAACCTTTGTTTCTGGATGCTGTGGGAGCAGGAGTGTACCCTGTGTGGGTCTGGGGTCCTGGCTGGCGCCGTGGAGGTCACAAACGTGGGAGGGAAAAGCCCTCACACCTCGGGTGATGGTGAACCTGGGCCACCACATCATCACTCTTTAAAGTCTTGCTCAGAGCAGAGCAGCACTTGAAAGCCAAGGATTTGATTTCTAAATAACCTGAGATCTGACAGCAACAGTTCTCAAAATGCTTTCTTTAATCAAGATCACTTTAAATGGGTAGATTTGGGAGTTTCGCAATCGCTGCTGCGCACGTGCAAGCAGCATCTTCTTTGTCCCAGATTTTTATGAGGATTGTCTCTGTTTTCTGGGTCAGGGAATTAAGAGATTTGATGTTATATTAAAAAAACCCACACCAAACCACACATGCAAAGTTAAATCCAGTGCAAAACAAAGCAGACGTGTGGGGGCGAGGGGAAGGAGCTGCTGAAGGACCGGAGAGTTTTAGATCAGCGTAATGAGAAGCTGCCTTCGACAACAGGTTTGTTCCGAGGGAAGTCCTGACGTGGAGTAAACACCGATGTTCACCGAGGAGTGTGGTCTTCAGATGGGACTCTGGCTGTTTGATTAGCCATGATGATTTAATAGAAAGGACCCCAGTTAAATCTGAGGAATTTCCGGCATCAGAACGCACCATGTGCACAGAAAATTGTTCTTCCAAGAAATCTGGAGATGATCTACAGCTCCTGCCGAGAACAGTCCAAACACGGTGACTTGGGAAGTGGCAGTATATTCAGGAGGGTTTTTTTACATATTATTTTTACAAGAGGGAGTTTCAGCCCGTTGACTGTCAGTGGTCAGGCGGAGTTCTTCATGCTGGCTGACATATTATTTCATCCTGACAATATTGATCTTTTGAGTGAACAAAAGCAATTTTACCTGTGTCACAGAGCCCTTGCTTGAAGGTGATGGACGCGTTCGGATTACATCGCCTTGTCATTTAACAAACCCCAACAGGCACCCGCTGTGGTTCAGCTCTGACAGCCCCGGCGCTGCCTCTACGTCCTGGTCCTGCTCTGCAGCTCAAGTGTGTCCTGCAGAGCCCACTACACGTGCCCTTCCTTAAGGATGCAGGACAAAAGGTTCCCTCATCCAAAATTCAGGTGGGAGATAAGAGACCTGGACTGCTTCACCCCCAGGTTTGTCTCCATTTGCGCCCTGCAGGGTCACAAACGCGCCTGCAGCTTCCCCGGGGCTCACAGCCCAAACCACCTGGCTCTGGATTTTTCTGGTTCCCACCAAATGCCCCTTCCTGGAGATGAAAGTCTATGAAGAGATCAAAAGGAAACTTCACAGGCCGTTGCCAGACTTTGGGGATTTCACTGTCCAAGGCTTTTCTGAGGCTGAGGAAGCAGATCTGAGGGCGGTGTCGGGATCAAGGGAGCAGCTGAACTCTGGAGGGCACCCAAATGGGATAAAAAGATGGAAAAGACCAGGAAGGAGTTTCTACGGGATCCCTTTTGAGAAGAAAGCCTGGAAACATTCATCTGAGAAAGCATCCACTTGACTGGCAGCTGTAGACCTTCCAAAATACTGCGAGTTCCAGGCTGTAGGGCTTGTTCTCAGGCTTTGACTGTGTATCAGTCAACCCTTCATTGAGATTTGCTTTTCTCAGTGAGATGTTGTCACGTGCAGAAGTGCTACTGCTGGTACTGTGGCTGGAGTACATCTCAGGAGATGATTTTCCTGTTTCCCTCTGTGGAAGCTGCGACCTGTGGTGCCCTGAGCTGCTGGGTGGCTCTGCTGGGCTCCTCCACAGCTGTAATCACCAAAAGCTTGGATGGCTGCTGGGATGAAGGGTGTGATGCCAGAAAATGCTCCTTTTGTTTTACTATTGCTCCTGGGAAGTTTGGTTAAAGGATCCCAAGGAAAGCACAGGGAGCAAAATGATAGCATGGACTGCTGCAGACAGTCCCACCATGACTCCAGATCTAATTACCTGTAAGCTCTGGAGCTGATGAATTCAGCCTTTGGGAAAGGGTGTCAGGTCTCATTTGTCACCGAGCAAGAGAAAAACAAAGCAGTCTCTCCTGTTTTTCTTGAGCCCACCACGTGCAATCTCCTCCGGAGATATTTCATCCCATCCACATTAGTTATGTCCTGCCTTGTGCGTGGTCGAGGCTGCACCTTGGACAAGGTTTGGGGAGCATGGGGAGCTCCCACCAGCCCATAGTCTTGTTCCCACCTTGTTGTTGTTCCTTTGTCATGCTCACAGTGTCCCCCTGATACAGAAGGGCAATCAGTGATGCTGCTCAAGAAGCGTTTTTCTCCTCTGATAAATTCTCTGCCTTAAATTGGCTTTTATTTTTCTTATTTGTTCCCCATTTTTGGTGCTGCTTGGCAAACTCCCCGTTGCTCTGCACCGAGCCACGCTGTCTCTACCTTTGCATCCTTCACGCCAGAGATGCATTTCTGCTCAAAAGTGAGAGGAAATTGGATTCACAGAAGGGAAATTCCTCACAGACGTGCCTGTGAAATGGCAGCGTGTTTTATATAAAGGCACAGCTAAAGAGAGGTAGGTGGTTTGGGACTTTTGCCACATTTTTTTTTTCTCTTTTATGCTGCAGAAATGTATCCTCCAGGGCTGATCAATGAGAATCTGAAAAGAGGAATAATCTTGCCTGGCCTCAGCCGGCACAGAAGTGTAGAGCAAGCCTGTCCTTCCTCCCAGGCGGGGTGCATGTCATATTTCACGACAGGATGACAGCCCTGACAGACAATCTGTTGCTGTTTTGGCATTTCTGATACACCTTGTGCTTTGGTACACACTCACTCAGTGCCCAGCAGGATCAAGATCTAGAGGGAAGGAGTTGACACGCTCCAGGGTCCCATACAGGCAGTGAGCAGGGCAACACTGATTTGAGTGGTCTTCTACGTGCTCACCTGGGTTAAAAAACTCACCTAAGATGATATGAAATTTATTTTTCTCTGCCTAAAGCCCACAGCATCAAGTGCATGATCTGCCAGGCTCTGAAGCACGAGATGTAGTTGTTGACCAAGCAGCCTCACTGAAAGATGGTCTGAGCTCCAAGCACCAGGTCTGAGAGTCAAAGGCTTCTCTTCATGAAGGGTATCCAGTCCAGGCTGGAGTTGGGTGGCTTTTCTTTGCTTCTTGTTCACGTTTCTGTTACTAGGGAGTTACTTTCACTGGTTTATCTCTTCCCAGCAAGGT
>JAWWES010000037.1:13815625-13852394 GCA_035583135.1 Lophotriccus pileatus
TGGCTTTTCTTTGCTTCTTGTTCACGTTTCTGTTACTAGGGAGTTACTTTCACTGGTTTATCTCTTCCCAGCAAGGTTTTTCCCTGCTATTCCAGAAAACCGCCTTTTTCAGGAAAAGGAGTTTATTTCTGCCATAACAAACGTCGTGGTGAGACAGGGCTCCAGAGCCGAGATCCCCGGGGAGATGGGCATCAACCGCTTCTGTTGTGCGGACGAAACCCCGGGCGGCGCCGCTCGGGGACCCCGGAGCGTCCCGTCGGTGTCGTGCCGGTGCCCTCTTGTGGAAACTGGGAAAATATCCCAGAAAATACGCTTGTGCTGGGCTGGGAGCGGAGATGGGCAACACGCCCGGGGGGAGTGGAGCGGAGCAGGGGGCTGGGAGCTCCCTCCGGGGCTGAGCGGTGTCCCCTCCGGCCCGAGAGCTTTGCCAGTGCTGGAAATGGTATTATTGTCATTGAGGGAGATGGTACTAACTGAGCCAGGGGGCAAGGGCTCCCAGCTCTCAAGTGGTGCCCCTGGGTGCACACCTTTGGCCACTGAACCCCTGTGTGATGACTGATGTCTATGCTTTAAGTGGATGAAGTTCCCAAAGCGCCTCTGCACCTCCTTGCTCTTGTTCTGCAGTAATTCCCATTTCCCTTGTAGCAAACACTTTTATCAACAGTGGCACACACGAACTCTGAATTTCTTCTTAAACCAGCATGCCATGGCCCTGAGCCTGCTGAGTGTTCCCTGTGGCCACAGAGTGGGCACAGACCCACTCTGCCACCCTCCTTGGGAAGATGTCACACTGCTTTGGTCATCTCCCAAAAATGCCAGCGGGTCAGCGTGCCCAGGGGACCGCAGGGCCATCGTGCTGGCTCTCCCCTTCTCAGCCCACCACCCCTCTGTCACACTAGGGCAGCTCTGGGTGATGAATAGCTGCCCTGGAGCAGCGCCTTCTGACCCCACCACCCGCCTTGCTCTCTGTAATAGCTGGCAGAAATAGCACTGTGCTGTGTAGGAAATGCCAGCCTGGCACCATCAGTCTGTTTTCCATCCTCTGTTCTGGTCTCCCAGCCCTGTGGGACCCTGGTGAGCCACAGCTCCATCTCCCACATCCACCACAGGAGCAGCTCAGGCAGTGGGTCTCACCCTGCTGCTCGGGAGCCCCATTCCTGCAGCTTCCCTGAGTTCAAGTTCTTACCTTCTCCATGTTTCCCTCCTATCTAATTTATTAATATCCTGCAAAAGCAGCCTCTTTTAAATTTCTAAAGAATTTTAACTATTAAAACCAACTTGTCTCCTCCTGCCTTTCCCAGACTTGGCAGCTCCTCTCCCTTTAATGCTTTCCTGGAAAGCAGTGTCTATAAAAGCCCAGCTGTGTCGGGGAGGTCGCCAGGGCCAGCCCAGGCAGGGAATGTGCATTGCTGGAGGTGAAAGGGAGCTGCAGTTGTGGGAGCTTTGTGTCGAATTCATCCAGAGTCCATGTGGTGACTCGCTGTCCCTCCTGCATCCTGCCTGTCTGTGTGATCAGAGATACTCATTTTTGCTTGTCTATTTAGAGGAATCCTTTCTTTGAGCAAGGACATCTGCTTTTTTTTTTTGTTTTGTAGCTCTGGGATCATCTCTCAGCCTCTAGGTTATCTAGACCCATACAACGTCTGAACCCTGCCACTCCTGCATTCATTTCCTTTTGCTGAGGAACAATATTGTATTTCTGATGTTGTGTACAGGGAATTCAGTCTTGGGAGCCAGACTTGTTCAGAGCCAGGCTTGAGCGGGGACAGGGAGCTGAGCTCACATGCTCAGAGAGGCTGGGATCTTGCTCAGAGCCAAGAGATACGACTGCAGAAATTTAATTAACGTTGCAAACCCCTTCAAAGCAGAGTTTCTGGCAAAATTGCCATCTCCACTGTGCAGCAGGTAGGATGCCTGAGAGGCCTCCACAGGGATCTGTCACGGAATAACAAATGTTTCTTTACCTGGATGCTTGCGAGGACAACAGAGAAAATCGATCAGATACGCTCCCCTTCTCCAGGGTAGCCTCGAACCCTAATGAGAAAAGTAATTGGCAGGCAGGTCCCCAGCACATCTCCAGCTGGGAGTGGGGTGTTGTGCCGGCTTGGACAACCTGGGGAGGGGCACAGGGTGTGACCATCACTGTGGGTGATGAAGCAGGGCTGGTGGGGAGCCCTGAGCAGGGGCTGCTGCAGGGGAGGGGTATCTTAGTTTGCAAACTGGCCTTAGATTGTTTATAGTTTAAAAAAAAAGGAAAAAAAAAAGAAAGCCAGCCCTGCAGCCATGACTGAGCCTGGAGAAATCATAGTAATAAAGGCAGTGGCAGCTGGAGTAAAATATCACCCAGCTGGTTCCCTACGAGGATGAGTGGGCAGGGGGAATTGCTCTTTTAAGATAATCCAAATACCTGCATTTTTCAAGGGATTCCAGGTCTCCATCCCTGTTTTCCTGGAGAAGGAACTCATCCCTGGGGGGCTCTATTCTGGGAGCAACAGTGCTTTCTGCTGTGATTGTATTATCACACTCCAGAAAGCACATGCTCCAACCATCCAAGGAGGGGGTGAGCAGAACTGGCCCATCTGTGGGGACTCTGCAGAAACAGAGGTGTTCGGCTGAGGAATCACTGCTGCTTCTCAGCTTACCTTATTTTTGTGGGGCACAAGGGCCTATTGGCCAGGAAAAAGGATAATTCTGCTCCTAATTAAGAAGTATAAAGGAAATTAGTTGTTTCCACGGCATCAAAACAGCTGAGAGAAGCTCGGGTCTCCCAGGCCTGACGTGCTGGCATGCGGCAGGGTGGGCAGTAACCTCAACAGGAGCAGCAACCAAAGCAGCTGCAAACAAATCCTTTAAGGACTCTCCTGACATAAATAAACATGGAAAACAAATGATGTCCCCAGCACTCTGCCCTCAGCTGATGAGAAACAAGCTGCATTAACAAAATAGTTCAATAACCTGGAAGAGCTTCAGACGAGACCTGCTTGGCAGCCCCGGGAGTGTGCAGACAAGGTTATGAAATGTGGCAGAGCACGAAATGATACAGTGAGAAAGTATTCACAAATTGAATTGTGAGTGATGATGGTTTTCCTGCGAGGAAGAGCAGAGAGGAGAGGAGATGTTTGTAGCTGGTGGTGGATATGCAAAGCAAGGGCAAAGGGTGCCAGGTTTGTATCCTGAACCTTGGAGCTGCAACCTGTGCTTTCAGTCACACGAGCAGTGATCATGTTTTCTGCAGGGGAATATGCTGTGAGTTAAGAGGAGGGCACATAAAACCTCCTGGGGGACTCGGTGATGCAGATGCCATCCCCAGAGGTGAGGCAGCCGGTGCCTTGGCAGAGGGGGTGTTGGGGGGGCTGCTCCTGCCATCACGGGCTGCCCTGGCTCTTGGTGGCACAGAAAACCTTGAACTCTACCCCCCCAGCCCACTCTGCTCCTTCCCGTTTCCCAGCGCTCCAGCCCATCTCCTGCTCCATCATTTAATGAGACAGGACGGGGCATTACCGGGTATTCAGCGCTCCCTGAAAGCTTCTCCCTTGATGGATCCCAGCGGTTACCGCTTCTTTTATTCGCTGTTGCATTTCTCTGGCTCCTCGAGAAAATTCCCTTTGTTCATTAAACGACCTGCCTGTTTAGGGCCCAGATGGCTGCTTTTCTCTCGGCTTTAGAAACCGCCTGCTTAATTTCCCTGGTGCCCTGCCAGCCCCGCTCTGGGACGGGGAAGGAGAGGGGGAAGGAGGGTGAGTGTGGAGTGCACCCACAGAGGCTGAGAGGCTCTTGCAGGGCTTCCCGAGCATCGTCCCTGCCCGCAGGGACAGCTCTGGGCCGGCAGGCAGGACTGAAAACTGCCAGAGTCTGGTGGGGCGATGGCTGGAGGACACTTCCCACCCGCTCAGGGTCTCCTGGCGATCCCATTTCTCCCCCCCTGCCCTACTAAAACAGCACCCAGGGAGGGGCTCAGTCCCAGCACTCACATGTCTGACAGCCTTGTCCTATTTCCAGCCTCCTGCCAGTGCTGGTTCCTTGTGATTTGAATTTAACTCTTAACATTAACTCTTGATGTCAGTGAGCTGTGCCTGCAGCAGGCACCGGCTGCCCGAGGTATCCCTGATCCCATGTGTGTCAGCAGAGGGCTGGGCACCCCAAAAACCCCACACCATCAGAGTCCAGGACAAGAAAACCGGACTGGTTGAAAAGGGCTCGGGGTGGCTTTCCTGGAATCAACAGTTGCTGGTTTTCACTGCCTTGTTTCACAGACTCCCAGTTCCATGGGTTTAGATTCCAGGTGCATTTAGAGATTCCATGGCATTTATGTGGGAAGATGAGTTTGGGCCTGAGCTGGTTGAGGGATGTGCTTGTGGGGGTCCAATATGCCACTGAGGTGCTGGATGCCATTTCTTACTGGAGGATGAGGTTCAGCAGGGATCTGGTGTTCCTGAACCCCTCCAGTTCACCTCTGCCATGGCTACCCTTCCTGAGGGTACCACATCTCCTTCACATTTCAGAAATAATGCAGAAAATTCTCTTTTCTTGATGAAATCAGGATAAATTTAAAGCTCACCTTGGCGGGGTGGCCCAAGGCATGAATTCACTCGTTCATTTTGTGTCTCAGCATCCCCTGGTCACACCCAAGTTTGGATTAGCCTCCTTCATCTCTCACTCCGTCCTTTTTGACTGATTCAGCTATCTGTGCCATTTTTCCTAAGAGAGGCGAGGAGGTCTCACTGACTGCCCCAAAAGGGCCCTTGACTGTGACATTTCATTGCCAGGTGATGAGAGAGCTTAATTGAATCCCTTTCCCCTTATTCTAAGGCAATTGCAGAGTAAAAGCCTCTCGTGAGAGCGCTTGGCCGCAGCATGGGCGGGCTGTGACACACCACTGGGCCATCTCCCTGCTGCTGGAGCTGCTAATTCAGGAGCTTGGGGGGCTGATGGTCTCATGGCAGCACTGGAAAGTAATTGCTGCCGTGTTTGAAATATGGTGGGATGTTATTTGCGATGTATTAAATTACATTAAGTGCCTGAGCAAGTGCTTATATAAGTACATGTGTAAATCCGTGCACATGCCCTGGTGTTCGCTCTCATCCATCCCCTTCCCACCTCTGTGCTCACCAAGGGAAGAGTGTGGTTTTCACCTTCTCAGTGTCCATTTTTGCTGAGCACCTTTGCCTGCACAAAACCCAAGCCCATGGGATGGCCCAGCAGTGCCACAGTGCCGGGCCTCAGAAGCTGGGTGGGTGTGCTGGTAGGCAAAATTCAACCACTGCACAAGCTAAACCTGCTTTCTTCCCTTCCTTCCTTGCTTCCTTCCTCCAAACAGAAGGTTGGAGACTAGTGGCTTCCTCCAGCTCTGCTGTGTGTGGGAGGCAAGCGGCTTCCCCCAGAGGATGCTTGTGCTCAGTTCCATTTGGCACAGTGCTCCCTGAAGGATACACAGTGAGGGGGTTTGCATTGGCTTTTCATGGATTTTAAGAAAGTCCTTTACCTGCTCAGGTCTTTGGCTTCCCACCCATTGTGACAGGCTTGCAGTAGCCTTCCACCTTTAGCAGAAGGCTTTGAAATCTTCTGATTTTATAGAAAAATGAGTACTGTGGGTTACTTTAAAAGGGATGTCAGAAGACAGGTGGGTTTTGTTGGCGTGGCTTGGTTTGCTGTGCCCATCTGCAAGGCAGGGGCAGAGCCAGGGGTGCCTGGAGCAGAGGATAAGCCTGTGCTGGGCAGACCTGGCTGTTGCCACCTGGATGAGGGCTCTGACCTCGGCCCCAGCAGCAGAAGCCCTGTCAGGTCTGTGGTAAGCCGCCGTCCCCGGCCGTGTGACGCTCCCGGGAGCTGAGCGGCGGAACAGCTCACGGCTTCTTCCACTTGACAGATGTTCCCTGACACCGCCAGGAGGTCATCCCATTTCCCCCAGAGCCATTTGTCTTCTTGTCCCCAGCCTGTTTGCATTCCAACCACATCCAGCCTCCCCAGGCTCTGCACAGCCCCGGGCTGTGCCTGGGAGATGCTGCATGTCCCAGGGTACTGGGAGAGAGGGAGGGCTCGGTTCAGCTCTGGGCAGGCTGTGTTTGGCAGGAGAAGGTGTCCATAGGACTGATGCTGCTTGCCTGCACCCTCAGAAACAACAGGCTGTATCCAGGGGATGGTGGGGTGTGAGAGGAAATCCCTGTTGGTGCATATCCAGGTCCTCTTGCTGCCCTCCTGCCGTCACTGGAAACCCCCACCTTATTGTCCGAGTTGCTCCATGGGTCCAGCATCCTGGGTGGTGGATCTGGTAGGGGATGCAGCCATTGTTCAAGAGCTCTCCCTGCTGTTGTAGAGCCATGCTCCTGCTCCTGTCAGTGTTTCCTCTGCTCCTGGCAACTGCTGCCACTCTGAATAATTTACCAAATAAGTGGCTGCCTTGGAGGAGCTGCTGCTGCCCAGTGCCCCGTGCAGGGCTGGCTGGCACAGGTCCTACAGGGCAGGGCGTGTGCTGGGAAGCTTTTCCTGCTGCTTGATGGTAGGGCAGGAGGACAGGCAGCAAGCCAGCAGCCTGGGAAGGTCAGTACCAGGGAACTAAAGTCACCCTGTGCCTGGGGAAGAAGCCAGGTCTGGGACCTGCTGCTGTTCCCAGGAGCAGTGGAAGTGCCCAGGTGGGAGCCAGCATTGCTGGGGTTTTGCAGGCACAACCTCAAGACTTGGCTGCCTGGTGTGGATCCCCTGTCCTGAGAAAAATCTTGGCTTTGAGCAAAGCATCCAGAGCTTTGAGTAAAACATCCAGAGCTGCTTCGTGGTGGCACAAAGAAGGAGAATTATCTTTGGGTGACCACTGTCTGCCCGTTCACAGGGCCTGGTGGAGGGTGGCAGCTGAAGGAATTTTCACAGAAGGAAATGCCCAGATCCAGTGAGCAGCTCGCTCACTAACACCAGCACAACATGGCCTTGCTCTGCTGATGCCCCAAGGCAGTGACCCGCGCTGGAAGGAGCATTCAGTGTGTGATGCCATATCTTTAGCAAAAGGTGGAAGCCACAGCCAGTCCCAGCCAGTTTGGCCTGGGAATCAATATTTTTTGCCTCATTCTCTGTTAAAACAGTAATTTCAACCATTTAAACCAAAAGGAAAACAAGGCAATAAACAAAGTCTCCAAAGGCATGAATTAGCAAGACCTTGCAAACAAGATCAAGTCAGTCAGAGGAGTCTGAAATTTTAATGTTGGAGGAGATGCCTTTTCCTGGATTTATTTCCCCTGGAAAGGGTGAATTTGCTTCCAGCCAGCGTGGTGGCTGTTGGAGTTGAACCTGTGGTGCTGGTGCCCATGCAGAGGGCAGCAGGGGAAGGCAGGGTGCCAAAGCACCTGGGAAGAGGGAAGGAAGGGCTGGATCCATCCCCGCTGCAGCAGAGGCAGCACAGGGTGGGTGCAGAGCCCAAGGGCACCACTCCCAGTTTCCCTGGGCTTCACCACTGAAGGAGCAGAGTGTGGTGATGACAAAGAGGCCAGCTGAGGTGGAATTCTCACAAGACAGAGAAGCTCTGCAAGGGAGAGAGAGCATCACTGCTTGGGAAGCCACTGTGAGTTGGAAACCATCCTCTTTATCGTTACTTCTCTCTCCTTGCCGTGGTTGGGCTTTTTCCAAATCACTCCCGTGCGGGTGGAGAGCTTGGGGTGGGGGTGAGGGGCTGTGTTTCACATTTCATAATCTGTGTGACTTGATTAATTCAGCCGTATGTTCAAACCTCACGAAATTGGCCAATTTTGCCGAGGTTTAAAATAGATTATATCCATCCCCTCCTGTCAGTTTTGCAAATAACCACTTGGCGGCTTCTTAAAATGTTAAAGATAGGGAATAGGCTGCACACTGCCAAGGAGAAGTCATATTTAAAAGAGATAATATGTCTTCTGTGTGAGCTCAAATGAGGAAATGGATGTTTGTGAAGCTCTTTAAAGCATGGTTATGTCAAGAGCGAGAAGATCGCATTTGTTTTTCATTTGTATGCAAGGTGAAGAAAGGACAAGCCATTTTTTCCTCCTCCTCTGAACTCTTATAATTTTCCACCGTAGAAATTGGTGATAATTGCTGCAAAATGACCCAACTGGGTCAAGGTGTAATTTTGAACCTTGAGTATCTTTCACCCGGCGAGCAATTCAAATGATTTGACTTTGGCACCTTGGCAACCCATCACTGGAACAAATAGAAACCTGGAGAGTGGATGGCAGGCACAGAGCAGCATCGATCCAGGCTGTGAGCGGCCCTGGGAAAGGCCAGCCACTGCCTTTCCCCACACCCAAGAGCCTTTTCCATCAATTCACCTCTGTTTTGGGTAATTGGCTTTTGCACATCAGGCTGGAAACTGCTCTAGAAGCTGCTCTTTTTTTTTTCCCCTCCCCTTCCTTCTTCCTGGAAGATTTTCTTAGCTTGGAACAAAGAAAGGGTAAGTTTTGAGGTGTGGGGTGAAGATGAGCTTGGAACAGCAGGATGGACCAGTGCACGGTCATTTGTGACACTCTGCCAGCACCAGCCACAGCCCTGGGGCTGGCACAGCTTGCTGTGGAGCGGGATCAGATTTTGCCTTGTGTGGGTGAGGTCCCTCATGTCCCTGCTCACAACTGCTCCCCTGCCAGCCACCTCCCTGGGACAGAAGACACGCCTGTTTAATTACCGCAGCTTTGATTTTGACAGCACTAATTTCCCTCGCTGCCTCCTGAACCTTCAAGGTTCCCTGCCAGTGAAGATAAAGCCCCTTTGCAAAGGCTGTTTGCTGCTGGGAGGGTGCTGGTGCTCCCACACCAGATGAAAGCATGGGGAGGAGCAGAGGGGCCACAGCCATGGGACCGTCACCTGATGATCTTGAAGATTCCAAAAATGGGAGTTATCCCAGCCTGCAGCAGCGCCTCCTGGTCATGTGTAAACGGGGCTGGAGAGATGGGGGCTGTGGTCTGGGAAATGCTTGGCAAACAGCTGACCCTTTGGGTGGCTTTTGGGGCTGGGAAGGAGCCAAGTAGGGGCAGAGCCTGCCCAGCCCTGCCCGCAGCAGCTCGGGCAGGATCCTGCCTGCAGGATGGAGGATTGGGCCACTGCAGAACGGGTGGGCACAGGCAGTGCCAGGGCAATCCAGGGCACAATATTAGCCAGTGCTCTGGGTCTGTGTGTGGGAGGGGTTTGGAGGAAACTCATTGTCCAGGTGGTCATTCAGATGAAGTGCTGCCTGCACTTCATTTGACGCCATCAGCTGCAAATGTTTCGCCACCCCCTTGTAGCACCAATTTGGACTGTTTTCAGCACCTAAAATCACCCTCAGTTTAAGGAGGTCTTGCCTCAGTGATGGGGATGCAAAAAAAAAAGGGTTCTGTGTGATGGCAATCAGGCTGATCCAATTTGATGGCTTAAGAGCACTGATTCAGCAATCAGTAAAATATGCACATGTGTACTCTCTTCAATAACGACTAATTTATTCACATGCATAAAAGTTAAGCACCTGCTTTTTCCCATTGACCTCGCTGGGTCTTAGGCACAAATGCTCGTTGTAGCAGGACCAAGGGAGAGAGGGAAAAAAAACCAACCAAGCTCCCATCTGCAGCTATCTGTTGTTTTAACCTATACATTTTTAATATGGCTTCACTGAAGGAATAAATGCAGTGAAAAAACTGTAAGGTAAAAGCCTGGCTGCATGGATACCTGTGGTGAAAGTCTTACTTCCACTGGGAAAGGGGCTGCATGAGTGGATTTGTTTTTAATTTCATTTTATTGGAAGGAGAACGGGAGGCAGATATATGAAAAATTAAGGTGTTACGCTGCATATCTTGTGTAATTAGAGAAGCTGACAAACATAATTAGAAAAATTTGTCTGCTAAGCAAACACTGATTGTGGATGAGGATAACTAGCAGCGTTTCCTCCGAGGTGAGGGTCTTGCTTCAGCTCTCCTGGGTTTATTTTGCAGGGATGCTGGTGCTCGGCAGCTGCTATCAAACCTTCATTGCTCTGTGTGTTTTTGGTGTGCTGGAACAACTTCCCCATCCTAAGTGTGGTGGTGTGGTGCCAAAGGACTTGGACAGGGGAGTGTTCTCACCCAGCCCAATCTGTGTAGCTGCTGATGGGTCTCCAGGGCAGAGGGGACCGTGCAGCTGAAGGTTTCTTTCCTTTCTCTCTGTGCAGCTTGCAAGCTGGTGTTACAAACTCCCTGGCAGTCTCTCTCCTGCCTTGGTGCAAACCAAAGACCTCTCTTGTATATTGATGATCACCCAGAGATGCTTTTCTTGCACGAGCTCCTCAGCTACAGCTTCTAAATGAGCTCGTGTAGCTTGGAGGAGCCGTATATTGCTGCCTGCTGGGTGCAGTAGGGCCAGCATGACATTAAAGTGTCAGATGCTCAGAGAGTTTCTAGTGGCCTCATTCCAGGATGGCTGCTTTTGGAGGAATTGGTGCCTTGTTGAGTATTAAATTATTTATAAGCAGTTCAGTTGGTGGCTGGATTTGAGAATTAAAACGTACACGTGGAAAAAAAAGGTTTTCAATAATGAAATAAGGTAGCGAAAAGATAAAGCCATTATATGCATAATTAAAATGATACATAACTATATGTTCTTTATGTAGCTGCTTCAGCATCTCGACTAACTTATTAGGCTGAGTAATCAGCCCCTGAAACCTCTGCCTGGCCGGGTTTGGCTCCTGCTCTTGCTAAAGATGCTGCAGAGCTGCCTGGAGCAGGGCCCTGGCTCTTGGTCCCTTGGGGACAGTGGTCCCATCTTCCCCCTTCTACCCCAGTTCCTGGGCTTGGAGAGTGGGACATCATATGACCAGGTAGAAAACCAAAGTCTTCAAACTGTTTAATAGTCTGTTTTTATGGTATCCCTTCATTATGTCTTCCTGTTTCCAGGTTTCAGGGTGCTTGCAGCGTTTTGAGGCCACGTCCCTGCAGGCTGTTGAGAGAAGCTGGATCCAAACTTGCTTAAACACCATTCTGGAAGCATCCTGCATCCAGAAGATGCCATGTCCTGCTCCTGTGGGGCAGGTCTGCTGTCAGGGGTGCTGGATGAGGGAGGGATCATGGCCCCACAGGTGCCCAGGGAGTGTTGGCCACACTGGACCTGCTCAGTCCCTCTAATTAACCAAAGGGATGGGGAAGGGCAGTGTCTGAGGATGCTGCTTTGGTTTACCCTGGGGTGCTCTGGAGACTCCCAGTCAAAAAAAAGCCACAAAATGACTTTGAATGAGAACATACTCAGCCAGCTCTTTAATTAAAAAAGTGTGGTTTCACCGCTTCTCTTGCCAGTCCCAGCTGGAGCCCGCACTGTGGTGAGTGTGCAAATGAAAAGAAATATCATCTCCTGCAAACTTTCTGTTTTCCCTCGAAGCCCCAAGTCCTGCTGCAGCCAGACCCCACGTGGGGCTGCACTTCCAGTACCTTCAGCAACATGAAAGGCTTCTGAGGCTCCCATTTCAGAGAGAATAATTTAAGCTTTAACCTTTCCTCACCAGATGCAGTGCCAAGGGAGCCTTGCTGTAAAGTCCACCCTTATGTAACATTAAAATGCACTTATTCGCTGGGGCTCCGGGGAAGGCTCCCGTCCCCTCCTGCTCCCCGTTCATCTGCTCAAGTAGCAGGGAATTTTGGCTTTACCTCTGCTGTCCCTGGTGTCTGGAGAGCTGGTACCTGCCTGGTGTGTGCCCAGGTCCTGCCTGTGCTGGCCAGGAGGGTGCTCAGCCCTGCTCGCTGGAGAGGGAGGCCTGAGCCACACCCTCATATGACTTTTCTTGCTGTTCAGGTCAAATATGCCTTGAAATTACTCTGCTTGTGGTTGTTTGACAGAAGTTTTCTCCTCCAACGAGCTTGCTTGCTTGCTTTCTCCTGGTAGCTCTGCTGTGGTGGTGGATTTGTTGCTGGAAGTGCTCTCATCAGGCTGCTCAAGGTGTCAGGGACCATCTCCGATGCTTTGGGCGCAGGCAGGAGGATGAGGCAGTGGGTGCAAGGGGCCACCTGCCTGTTTATGTCAGTACCTAACCCCTGGGGGGGATGGTTTTGTGGGCAGCATTGCCCTGGAGTGCTTGGAAAGCTGGGCAGAATGCAGATGCTGTGCGTGGGGCATTGCTGGGGAGGGGAATAACTGCATGAGAGATGCTCCTGGCTGGCACAGCGTGCCGTGGAAAGCTCCCTGCCTGGGGGTTGGAGGACAGCAGGAGCTGGTGGGCTTGTGCAGCCTTGGCAGCATCCATGGGGGTGAGGCTTATCCCAGCAGCAGCTCCTTCTTGAGCCTGCCTTTGCTTCAGTAATCCCTGGAATGCAGGTCACTGCTGCAATTTTCTGTTTAGCCAGACCTTCACCGGGCTGCTCTTGGCTGACACTTGCCTCCTCTACCAAGCAGCCTATGGTGTCTTTATCAGAGCATGCAATGCTTGCCTCTTGCCTTCTCCTTGCACTTCCTAACCCTCCTCCCGTGTTGCTTTCCCACGTGCCAGGCTTTGGGTGTGACCTGGGGGTGCCTGCCCACCCCAGCACCCCCCAGGCTGGGTTATCTGTCACCCGTGCCCCCAGAGCCAGGGAGCTGCTTTAATGCTCCCCACAGGACAAGATGATGGCACACAATGTGCTCACTTACAGACAGAGCAAACAAAAAGGCCATTAAAGTGGGCCCTGCTGGGGTTACTGTGGGCACCCTCCTGCTGCTGCTGCCTTTGTGGTCGCGGCTTTTAGTCAGATTAAATTGTCAGAGCAATCTGAATAGGTTTCCTTCTGTTCCTCCCTCCCCATCCATCCATCTAAGACATCTTGCTGACATGTTTGTACCCCCACAGGGTGTGAGGTGTGGCCGTGGCTGAGCCTGGGTCTGACTGGGGTGTTGGATAATGGAGAAGGAAAGCGACTCCTCAGCCCTGGGTGGGGGAGAAATCCTGGCTCCTTTTGAGCTGTGGCAGTTTTGCACTGCTCTTGCAGGAGCTGAGATTTCACCCTTTCTTTGCCAGCTCTGTTCTTCCCAAAACCTGCCAGCCCATGAAGTGAAGTGCCAGATTCTGCTCAGTGGTGGCCCTCCAGAGAAAGGCACTTTGTATTTTCCTCTCAATCCTATGGCTATAATCTTCTAACTTCTGTCATCCTTGCCATGACAAGGACTTGGTCTTCAACTGTCTCTCTGCAGGGGTGGGTGTGGAGGAGCACTCAGCTCCATCCCTGCCCAGTGCAGTGCTCCTCCTCCAATTAATCTGATATATCTGGGCTCCTGTTTGATTCTTTATCTTCCTCACTCAATTAATTCTTACCTTTTTGCCTGAGTTGGTTGCAGAGAAACTGTCTCCTGCGTGTTTTCTCCCAGTTTTCCTCTGGATGAAGCTCTATACTCGTGCCTTTCCCTCTTTATTTGGGCAGTTTGTGGGGAGAAATGTCTTTCCACCCCAGTATACAGCTGGACTCATGAGTCCAGTGTGGTGGCCGAGAGGAGGGTTGCCAGTGAAGGATGCTGGCTCCAGGAGCTCTGGTGGGAGCACAGTTCTCACTGCTGCAACTCTGAGCCCTTCCCATGAAGGGCAGATGTGCTCTTGGCTCCTGCCAGCCCTGTCCATAACAGTGTATGAAACGCTTCTCCTGAAAGGAAAGATTCCTTCCTGGCTGTTGTCACTCAGTAATTAAAACCTGATATATATGTATGAACTGATTTGATTTCTTTCTCCCTCCCCCAATGCCATTATGTGGCTTTGTATAGCTTGAAATATCCCTGATGGCCATAAAATTATCTCGGGCCTTTTTCAAAGTCAATACTTGCTTCTTAGGAAAGCCACGAGCCTGTGGGCTGGAAAAGATTCAAGTCTTACTAGCTGAGCTAAAAGGCATTAATTCACAGAATATGTACATCACAATGCTGTCCTGCCCTGCAGTGAGTCCTGCCTGCAAGATTTCTTCCCTTCTCTACTAGATGGGCTTTGGACATCTTCTTTTATTGCTTTGAAAGCTCAGCCTGGTGGGTGGATTGGCCAGAGTCAAGCGAGGACTTGGTGTTAAAGCAAGGAAAGAGACAGGTCAGAATGAAGTGTGGGGGTGACTGAGATCAGGGCTGGGGGAGGACACCTCCCTCTGGGTTGCCAGTCCCAGAGCAGTGGCAGGGGAAGGGGCTCTGATACCTGCTTTTGGCTGCTGGGGAGTAACTTCACCTTTCCAGCAGGTCAGTTATTTCTTCTCCCGTGCTTGTTCTGCTCCTGCTGTACCTGGTTAGTGGAGGAGCCTCGTGCTGCTCATGGTGGGGCCAAGCCAGGGGAGCAAGGAGAAGGCAAAGATGCAGCAGATGCCTGTTTCATTTTTATTTGGATGTGCAGGAGAAGGGGAGCCATTCACCACCTCATTCTCTTGGCCACAGCAAGTAACATTCACCCTGCCAAGCCCCTGCTGCATCTAAGCACCCTGCTATGGCTCTGGCTTAATGGTAACACAGCTGACAGAGGCTTCTGCTGGCTTTGTCCCTCTCCTTGTCTCACTTGGCTGGGATGTCCCCACATTTACAGGGAATTGGGCAACACAGCCCCCAATAGCAAAATCCAATTGACTTTTCCCACACGGGAGTTTGGTTTCATTGGGACAACAAGTGCTTTTATTTGGGGATCCTTGGGGAGCCCTGCATGCCTCAGTTTCTCTGCCTGCAGCCACCCACTGTGCTAGGCCATGGTCCCTGAGCCACACTAATGGCTTGTTTGCAAAGCAGAAAGGAGAGGCAGAAGATGGCCAAAGGCATTCACTTAGAGAAATAAAGGAGAGAAAATCAAAAGAAAGGCTCTTGCAAACCCTTCTCTCTTCCCACGCAGCCAGCTGACATAACCTCATTAAATACAGGCACTTGCCTGTGTCCCTCTTCACAGAAACCTGTGGAAAATTCACAGGACACTCACATGCAAACCCAGCTTTTCCCAAGGGGCTTAAAAATGGTGGCATTAAATGCAGAAAAGGGAGTGAAACAAATGTTCTGAGGGGTTAGAGGGGTTTGTTAACCATCCTGGCCTGATGTGTGCTGATGAGCAGTTGGCTGACAGCATCCCTGCCACCTCCCCAGCCTGTCAGCTGCAGGTACTGCCCAAAAGAGAAATAATAATAATAATAAACAAATTTAAAAGCCAGATTTAAAAAAAAAAAAAAAAAACAACGAACCAAAACCCAAACCCAAACCCATTGATTTATTTTTAACCTGAGGCTTTACCCAGGAAAAAGGCCAGCCAATAATGCAGACCATAAAGCACTGCTGGGGATGATTGCTGAGAGGCACTGAGGTTTGGTGGCCGGGGCATCTTCCCCAGGGGGTGAGGGACATATGCTCCCTGCAGTGTGACTCCAGCCCACCCCTCCTCCTCCTCCTCCCTGCTTCCCTTTCCCACTTGTCTTCCTGACACAGAGAGATCCCCCTGGGGGAAGGATGGGCTCTGTTGTGTCCCTGTGGGACGGCAGCCTCGGAGCCAGAGATACCATTGCTCACTGAGGGTTGTCACTTGTCCCACTGCTAGAAGAATGTTAATTTTGGTGCTGCTAGATTAAGCAATGGCATGGATATGCTGAAATCTGCATTGGCTTTGGGGTGTATGTTTTGATTTCTTTGGTTATTTTACCAAGAACAAGGTTAACTTGAAAGCTCTCTGTGCTACCCTTGCTGGATGTACCCCAAAACATCTTCCAAAAGGCAGGGCTGGAGCTGCGGAAAGGGGCAGGTGTCTGGAAAGGTCAAATTATCCCTCTCCTGTGGTAAAGAGGGAGTGACACTTATTTACTGATATTTTTATGGCCAGCTCTCCTGTGCCAGCTGCCATTTGAGCACAGCAACATCTTTGCTTTCACAAGCATGTTGATGAGGAGGAACAGGATTCACCCCGCTCTTTAGGACGAAGAAACTAATCAGCTGCATGAACAAGCTCGTTGGTGGTCAAGGCAAAACCCTCTGCCAGGCAGTCAGCAGTGCTTTGCCGTGGTCCCTCCAAGGATATGCTCATTCTGCCTTCTTCAACCTCTCTGGTGGGTTTTCTTGGCCTTTCTCCATAGCAGTGTCTGCTGTAGCATCGCTGCTCCAAGCCCCTCCAGCCCCAGGGTGCTGCAACCACAGCCACGTGCAGGTCCTAATCCCTGTGTATTGCCCAGCTTCGTGAGCTTTGGAAATAGATGTGTCAGCAAATTGTGGGCAGGTTTAGTCCAACTGGCAGCACCTCCGGGCTCTGCAGTTGCGGGATGATGCTGATTACATTCCTGAACAAGGTTCAGCAGGAGAGGAAATCGTTCTTGTGGTATTTAGGGCAGGAGACAGCAGGTCTGGGTGGTTGGCTTCCATGTAGCTAACAAATGGGACTTGATATATGGGGCCAGAGAGAGCAGTGGCCCGTTCAACATGCCAGAGCATGTCTCTGCTCCTGATGAAGAGCTGTCCTGGTGTCACAAGGAGAGCCAGTCTGCTGGTGACGTGATTCAGATGGTCACTTCGACATTTTCGATCAAATGTGTTGACAGACCTCGTGTCATGATGCTGAAGAAGTAAAAATATATGGGTCTTTAAAAAAGAAAAAAAAAAAAAAGGGAGGGGGTTGCAAAACAAACCTGGCGTGATTAAATGTATCCAATTTACCAGATGGATTTCTGCTCTGCTGTGCAGGATGCTCTGTTCCAGGAGTTTCTCTGCATTTCATATTCTGCTTATGTAGGAACGCGAGACCTCTCCATTTAATGAGTTTGATTTGTATCAAAGGATAGCCTGCACCGTTCCTGCTGGAATAGAACTCTGGAAGGGACCAGGGGATGAATTTCTGCGTAAATCTCGTGAGCACAGAGCAGTGGCTGCCCATAACTGGAGCCACCTGCCTTGTCCTGCCGTCACCACCCACACCCACAGCCCTCACAGAGGGGAAATGTACCTTTAGCAAAGAGTCAGCAAGATAGAAACATCCATCTTCCTCTATTGCTTATGCCCTCTGGGTTATGATGCAATGGGCAAACAAGCTAGGGAAGGGTTCAGGAGAGCAGCAGTGCTGGGGCAGCCAGATGGGATCCTTTCACCTGGCTGTCAGCAGAGCCTGCACTGTTGGGAAGCTGAAACCCCTTAATCTCAGTATCTGTCTGCACTGCAAATAGCTCTAATAGGTATGTAAAGTCTGGCTGTTTACACAGAAAGGTGAGGGATGCCTCCAGCTGTGTCAGGCTGCATCAGCACCACGGAGAGGCCACAGAAGATTGGGGATATTTTCCTGTTAGAGGTTTTTCAAATATGTAAGTTTTATAATCTTTTTACTTCATCATTTTCTACCCAGTGGGGGAGAGATGATCCTTGTGCATGACTGTGCCTGTTGCAGCTGTGCTGGGAGGGATGTGCAGAGACCCAGGCTGGGGTTTGGTGGGGACAGCCTGTGCCTTTATCACCACCCTGGAGTGGCTGTTGATGTGTGAAATCACAGCCACCATTGTGATTAAGGTCAGGGTTGGATCCAAGGTGGGGATCCCCATGTGGTTGGGGTCGAGCAGGTGCCCATCCTGTTGGGAAAGGCTCAGCCCTGCACAGCAGCTTTGGGGCACTGTTGCCCTCCCACCCATCCAAGCCCATGTGAAAAACAACACAGAGTTTGGAGGTCTGCAGGGCTGGTGAGGAGAAGACAGTGGCAGCAGGGTGACCCTGTGGCCATGGGCATGTGGCACTGAGACAGCAGGGTTGGTACCCCAGGGATGCCGGTGCCCAAAGGGGGACCAGCCTCCCAAAGGGGTTGTTGGGTGCACATCAGGACTGTCTGTCCTTCAGTGCCTGGCTACCCAGCCCCCTGTCCTTTCAGATAGACATGAGTCACAACAACATTCTGTACCAGTGTTCTTCAAGGGAACATTCAAAGCCATGGAAATATAATTTATTGTCTGCAGCCTGCGCATAATGTGTCACCTCTGACCGAGTGGCTGCTGTGGCCGCTGCCGTCAGTCACAACAGGCATCTCTGAGGCTTCTTGCTGCTGGCAATCAGAGCTGGGAAGGAGGGCTCCTAATTAGGGGTGTTGTTGCTCACAGGTGACGCTCAGCTAAGCCTCAGTTTTGGGGGACGCTGTGCAGGATGAGTGAGACCCCAGGCTTCAACCCCCCCTTACATGAGCCTGGAGGTGATCTGGAGCACCTAAAATGCCTGTGCTTGAAGAAGTGCCCTGACTGCAGGCTGCTGGGTCACTGTGTAGCCCTTGGCTTCCCTCTTCCCCCAGTAAATGGTGCCAAGCTGCCCTAAGCACGGCTGGTTCTTGCTGTTTGCCCACCATGGGGGTCTGGTACATATCTGGTGCTGTGTAGTTCAGCATGGCTTGTGATACCTAAGTAACAGTGTGAAAAGACAGATTTATTATTCCTTAAATTAGCATTTGGGGTGAGGGAAGTGCTGGTGAAAGCCAGCTCTGTGTTGCATGGTTCAGCTCGTTTGCCAGAGTCAGGCACTGCATAATTCGAGTCCCTCTGGGGAGGAGTGTAATCTGTGGGTTTGTTTGTTCTCTGTTCTGTTCTGGTTGTTTTCTGCAAAGCTGCTTTGGTTCCAGGTCATGATTAACACCGCTTCTCACTGAAAGCAGACTCATCTGGTAGCCACAGGAAAATGCCCTGGACTAGTCATAGCAGGTTAAATTATTCATTTTGGTTAGTTTGTTTTAATAATTAAAGATTTTTTTTTTTTTCATGTTTTGCAAATTGTCCAACACACTGTGATGATGCAGGGCTCTTTTTTCCATCTGCCACTGTCCCGTGAGTGATTTCTCCCAGCCCATCCAGCCTGTGGGGTGCTCCTGAAGTACTTCTGCAGAGTTCTTGGGGTTTGCACCTGAAGGCTGGTTGCCTGGGAATTGTGGTGTTATTGCTTCCTTTGATTTAATAGCCTTGCTCATGAACAGAAGGCTCCTCTTTTTTTCTGTTCACCAGTTGCCCAGAGCATCAATAATTGTTCAAGACACTTGTAGAGCTAATAGAAAGAGCCTGTCAACAAGAAAAGCTCATTGTAATACCACTGCTTTAAAGAGACTGGGGGAAGCAGCAAAGCCAACCAGGTATTAAATTTGTTGTTCCTGTAGTCACATAGATCTAGAGACAGGAGCCATAAGTAGGGCTTAATTCTCTCCCAAATGGATGTTCTATTTCACACCCCAGCACAGCTTCTGATTTATGGGTTTCTTAACATCACAATATTTTCATTGCTAAGAGCTAAGTGGGAAGATGCAGCTAAGTCCTGATCTAAAAGCTGCTGAGGCACATTTTCAGGGACTGCAGCTGCTGTTAGCGGCCCTTGGACCAGTCCTAGCACAGAGCATGGTGATAACAGCATTTGAATTCCCAGTTTGCAGAGGCCTGGAGAATTTCTGCAATCTCTTGAAAGGGATATCGAGCCACGCTGCAGGCATATTTAAACAGACAGCCTGTGTCCTGAGGTTATCTTGGAAACCAAGCCTCGCTGGCTGGAGAGGGGGGAGGAAGGAAGCCACTGGTCTGAGGGCTCATGAGGGGAAGAGAGACGTGCAGCTGAGCTGATCCATCAAGGTGAAACGTTGTTGGCTGCTGTAAATGAGGAATCAGTTAAGCCACGCTGGAGGTTCAACTCTGAAGCCTTGGATGGAGGCTGAGAGAACAAAGACAAGAACAGGCCAGTCGAGTCTGGAGTCCATCCTGGAGAAGACACGTCCTAACAAAGGATCTGGCAAATGGAGTTAGCGAGGATTTGGTTTGATGCACAGCAGTCTGTCCAGTTCACTGCCAGATGTGGTTTGTTTGATGATGGAAACAGAAGGAGTAGGAGCTCATCTTGGTGAGACCAGGAGAGAATACAGATTACAGATTAACACCATTGTGCTCTCAGCGTGTCACTGACTTTCCCCATGTACCGTGAGCAACGTGCTCTTCGGATCTGAGATGGACTGGCTCATTAAACAAAACCAGGACCTCTCATGTCCCCCCTTAGGAGAACCTCACTGTGTATTCTCACTTTGGTAAAGAGCATCTTGTACTTATTTTAAAAGAATTCATCATTTTCTTGCTCGTCTTGGTCCCAATCCAGCTGGAAGATAGGAGTGTTTGGAAGTTCTCTGTGCAATCTGCTTGGGTGATGTCAATAGCCCTGTGTTGGATACTTGGGAGGCTTGGAGATTTTAGTTAAAATTCTAAACATCTGTGTGCTGACAGAGCCTTCCCACTGTGTGTGGGGCAGGCGTCCTTGTTCCTGTGTTTGAGAGGGCTCAGGGAGCCTCCCGGTGCTGGAATCCCCTTGGACATGGGCCACAGCAGCTGCCCTCCCTGCTGTATGGATGGGACGTGGTGGAGGAATGTGGGGAGAGGAGGGTCAAGGCACGTTCAGTTCCCTCTGTCCATCCAGCAGATGTTTCCTGAGGAGCACTGTCCAGCTGGCTCTGCTCACAGCACCCCACCAGCAGCTTGGGACTCCAACGAGCCTTGTACAAAATCCTCCAGGAGAACATGGGTAGTCCCGTGTCCTGTGCCCAGAAAACCCTGAACTCACAAAGTCTTGGCTCTGATTTTTCTTCATACGGAGAGGATGTGACTTCAGGGATGAGGCAACCTCTCACTGTGATTTACTGCGCCGTGTTGAGCAGGGAAACCTCTTCCCTGGCTCCGTGTGGACGGCAGGCAGGTACATGGGGAGAGGAGTTCTGGGCGTACAAACACTGTAAGAATCGTATCTGGTGACACTTAATTTAACCTGTCACCAGGACATGGTGCTGTCAGGTGAGAGCTTCCTGCACTCACCACAAGCAGCCTCCAACTACACCTGTGTGGAAGGAGCGGGGTTGTTTTCCCAAACCGTGCTAAGCGATGAGTTATGTCATTTACCTAACTTCCCACCACACTTCAACAGACACCAGGAATCTCTTCTTCTCCTTCCTGGATAACTCACTGATGACAAAGGGTCCTTCACCACAACATGCAGCATAGTGCAAAACTAGGACTGATTTAAAAACAAAAAAACTGTTGCTGTTGAGGCTGCTTTTTGATGGTCATGTGGAATTTCAATTACACACAGTTTTGGGGGCTTTTTTGCATCGTTTCATTGCCTTCAAGTGGAAGTTTTCAGAATGTGTTGGAAAACATCCAGTGATTGAAGGACTCCCTAAAGCCCTGGTGTATTAAATCTCCACCAAGAAAAATACACATTTATGTTGAAAATGCAGAGTGAACTATATCTTGTTTATATGCTTTGTCTCTTTTTCGTCCTCTGAAAAGAGAAACCTAAACCAGCTGTAGTAAACATTGTGCTGCACTGCGCTGCTCTGCTGCCTTCTATGGGTGGGAATTGGTTCTTTGATCTTCAGTTCAAAGGGGTTGAAAAGGCTGTTTCTGTGGTCTGCAGAGAATTTCCTTCTGCTTCTACACCATCACTTGATTAACTCTGTGTTTCTGGGAAGGCTCTGGGTATCCATCCAACCAAAGAGGCGCTTACACCTTGTGTAACATCCACTGCAGAGAGGGTGAAGCTTGCCTTCAGATCACCACAGCCTCTTCTGTGCCCACCTTGCCCATGAGGACACCCAGGAGAGTGGTAATGTGAGCTGAGTTGTGCAAACAAGCATCTCAGGCAACGTGCAAGACCTGACCGCGTCTGACAGGACGTGCCAAGTTGGCATCAGGTTGCCGGCTATGCCAGAGCAGAGGTGCTCTCTCCACTGGATCTTTAATGACCTGGGTATCCCAGATCCAGTGTCATCCAGAGGTCTGATCTGCCCCTTGCCAGGTGACCCGCTGTGTTCAGAACTTGTAGGTGGCAGCCTTTCGCAACGCTACTGCTGTTCACCTGATCGAACGTTTAGCAAGGAGCAGGGAGAGGAAATCATTAGCCACATTAACTTCCACCCTGGATTCCGTGCACAATGCTGGCTCAAATTAAAGAGCTGTTTGCATCCAAGCGGCTCCCCTGGCGTGAGCTGACGGAACCGGCTCGGCGGTGGCATCACCCGAAATCCCGCTTGTAACCCGAACTGCAGGGTTGTGGGGTTGTTTTTTTTTTTCTCTTAATGAATTAATCAGCTGATTGCGTGCGATGGTTCATCAGAGGGGGTGCGTGGCAACCTCTGGAAGGGAAGTGCTGGCTCCGTGGGGCCCGGAGGCGCTCCGTGGGGATTGCGGCACCATATGCGTCGCTCTAATTAACGGGCGTTGCTCCTGGGGTCTTTTGATCTCCGGAAAATGACTGTGAAAATTGTAATACTGTAAACCCTCGATAACTTTGGGAAAAAAAAAAACAAAACAAACCACCTCAAACAGCCCAAAGCAGTTTCCTTTAATCTAGCTTCTGGTGTTGCTGATTTTTTTTTTTTTCCATATTTTTTTTTCTTTTTTTTTTTTTTTATTATTTTAAAAGCTTCCACCCTATTTAATGGTAGCTGTGGAGATAAAGCGAAGTGTAATTTAGAAATTAGTTCCGGATGTTTGAGTTGTAGCTTTATTTTAGTAATCTGGGTCATTAATTTTGTTGAATAGCGTGTTTGGATTTTCCTTCCCCCGCGTGTGTGAAGCGCGGCTGCGCCCGGGGTCTAACGGGACTTCCAGCAGGAAAGGGAGCTTTCAAAGTTGTCTCGCCCCTCGGTGACCCCACCAAAACAAAGCCCGTGTTTTCCTGTGGTCATGTGGCATGGAAGGCAAGGAGATGAGCCGTGGAGATGATGCTGGGGTGGTTGGTGCTCCTGCTGCAGGCAGGGAGGAGGGACCAGGGTGCTCCTGCTGGAAAGCCAAGGGCCAGGTTCAGGTCAGGGTAAGGGTTCAACCTCTCAGCCGTGACAAGACCCTTTTTAAATGAATGAAACCAACTTTGTCGCTTGATTAATGAGGGAAAGGTGACGTTTGGTAAAGCTTTTCAAGGAGTATTAATGAAAGGGTTCCTTTGAGTGGAAAAAGGCGTGCTTCTGCTAAGAACTTGGACTGCCCGAAATATTTGGAAATTAGGGCATACCAACATCCTCTCGGTGCGTGTTGCACATCCGAAGAGTCTCTGGTCGTTTTCTGCCTACAAGAGCAGGCAGAAGTGTGGAGCTGGCTTGGGTAGAATTTTTCTGCTTATCCTGATTTCTGTTTTATTGTTTATCCTGTTTATCCTCTCCCTGTTATCCTGAACTAGTTTGTCTTCTTGTAAACGCCAACCTACGACCCTTAAAAAGAAATCATCAGGAAGAAAACTTGCTGACCGAGTCTTTTCTTTGCCTGTGGCAGTCAAATAAGCCCATCAGCTTATATAATATTAATATTTGTAAGAGCAAACCTACAGAGCTCATAAATCTTCCATAAAAGAGGGACAATATCTACGTCTATTTTAAAATGAAGCAGGTAAGTAGGTTCTGGGACAAAAGGGTGTTGATACAAAGGAAGTGGAGAGATGAAAGGAATGAAATTGCTATTTTAATCTGAAAATTGGCTCTGAATAAGTAATACCAGGGGCCTCACTGCTGCTGGAGCCAATGTTTTGCTCTGGGTCATCATTTGGCCATGGAAAGCCCCCATCCCTGGCTGCTCCCTGGTATTCCATTCAGGTGGGTTAAGGAGTAAAAAAAAAAAGTCCAAAATTTAAGCAGGCCTTGTTTGCTGAAGAGAGGACTGCATTACCACTTTTCTTAACTTTGTGCTTCTCCAAAAGGAAAAAAAATAAAAGTGCTAAAAAATCTGCAGGTTTGGATTCCGTTAAACATTTTTTAAGGCTCGAAGCACGCATTTCCCCATTATGTGTGGGAACCCAGATGAGCAAAGGAATAATACAGTCTATTTTTAGCCAGCCAAGTGAGCAGTCTGTCTCCAACCACACACACATGGAGCAGCTCCGTGGAGGAGCGACACCGTGTCACCACTAACACAGTCCCTTTTTAGGGGGAAACTTCAAAGGCAAACCTTTTCCCCGCTCCCAAGGACACAGCACAAGTCCCAGCACCCACAGTGGGGCAGGTGGAGCTGCAGCCCCACGCAGGGACAGTGTTTAGTCCATAAACACTGTGGTCTGTAGGGTGCTGCAGCTCAGGGTGAGGGCTCTGGCTGGCAGCTGTGTTTATCCGGAGCGATGGAGAGGAGGGGCAAGGGGAGTGGGTGGTTTTGGATGTTTCTGCCAGGCCTGCAGTTCTTCCTTTTTGCTTTTTTTTTAATTTCTTTTTTTCTTTTTTCCTTTCCCCTGGACCTGGGCCAGCGGGAAACCGAAACCTTTCATTCTGTATTGTTCAGAATGCAGAACAAGGGAGCTGGATCAGAAGATTCATTGTGTGGGCTTGGCTTGGTTCTGTCCAGCTCCCAGCCCCAGCTTTGCTAACTCCTGCACTGCAGAAGTCCACCACGTGTGCCCACTTTTGGCAGTGTCTGTGAAGTGGATCCAGCCCAGATCAGGGTAAAGCAGAGGTGGGCATGAACTGCTCGAGGGAGTTCCCAGTGGAAGGAGGCAGAACCAGTAGATGGGAGCCCAGGAAATTCCATTACATCCCTTTTAGAGATGAGGAGTTGGGGGCCTGAGCCACGAAGAGGTGATTCCTACAAAAACTGAGCTGGGACCCTGTGAGCCCCAGACCAGTGGCACGAGTCACATAGTGCAGCCTTTCTCGTTCCCAGCTCCTCTTGGAGCTGGAAGATGGTCAGACATTGGCTTAATCTGAATTCTCTGATGAAGCAATTTTTGAAATAGAGAGTTGTTGAAGCTGAATCTTCTCATGGGATTAGGTCAATTCATTTAGTGCAGCACACTTTTAAGGAAAAGATTTTATGGTGCCAGCTTGGGCAAGAAATATGTTCATAGAATTTTAGTATTCAGCTGAAATCACTATTTCACTTAATCATTTTAAGCTAATGAGAGTTGGCAAAAAAAGCTTTTTTTTATTAAGAAAAGGTGGGAATAAGAAGGGAATGTGATGAAGTTATCTCAGTGGAAAATGTTTTCATATTTTTCATCTGTGGACATTTGTAAGTTTAGCTTTGGCATTAAGGACAATAAAATATCTGAGAAGCTTTCACAAGGCACCCAGATAATTAGTCAGGCAATTCCTGCTGGTGTTTCTCATCTCCAAGCCAGCTGCATTTTTCCCCTCGTGAAATTTTCTGCCGCAGCAAAGGTGGAACGTGAAAGTTCAGTGTTACGGATCGGCTTTGCTTACAGGGAGAGAGGAAACCAGCCAGAACCCCTACCCTGGACAAGAGATGAATGAGAGCAATTTCACAGAGGTCTATAAAATTATGGAGAACCTGAGCAAGGCAGGATAAACACGACGGTCTAGATGAAAAATCACACGCGGGGAAATCGGTGCTTGCAAGGTAGATCAGGCAGAGGGCTGGTGGCATCTGTCTGTTCCATCTTCTCCGTGGAGAGCCCCCAATTTCCTCTGGGGAGCCCACTTGTGTTTGTGCTTTCCCTGTCCCTTGGGGTTAAGAAGCAGAGAAGGCCCACAAGGTCCTTGCTGGGTGTTCTCTGTGTCGTTGCTTTCCCTGTGCCTTTTGCTGCCTCCTCCACCTCCAGGAGGGCCTGAGGACAGCCCAGTTGTGCATCTCTCTGGTGTGGCAGCGTCTCCACTGTCATTAGAGGATAAATGACACTGTCTCCGTGGCCAGGGAAGAAACCAAATTAAACTGCACCATCCTCGGCGACTGATGGGCCGGCTGCCGACCTCCGTGTCACAGCCGATTCCTCACGAAGAATCAAGGGCGAATTGCATCTCTAATTTCTGTCACAAATGTTTTTTGCTATGCAAAGGGACAAACAGTAGCAGGGAGAAGAGGAGAGGAGAGGAGAGAGTGCTGGGCTGGCCTTCAGCCCGGTGGCAAGAGGAGGCTGTGATGATGCTGAGGCGTTCCCAGGCAGGTGGTGGCTAAAGGAGTTGCATCAAACAACAAGGAATGGCCAGATAAGCTGTTTCCCGGGCTCACCACCCCACTAGAATGAGACAACTGTGAAGGAGGGTGAGGAGGGAAGGGAATTGCTGGTGAGAAACCCGGCACAGCAGTCCGTGTTCCCCCGATGGGGAGTCACACCAAGCGTGGGGAGATCTGCCCTAAAGCTCTGTAAGCTCTGTGAATCTGTTAGTTTGGGCTTGCCAGAGGGGGCTGGGGATGCTGTGGCGCTCAGGGTGGCCGCTGCAGGTGACACCAAGCTGGGAGACGTTCAGAGGGTAGCAGTGAGCAGGCACTGACTCCTGACCACGATCCATTTGTGGCGCATTGACTGCGGTGGAAGTCTGGATCAATATCAGTCTTGAAGAGCCTCAACAGATCAATGTTTGATACAGATAAAGAAAATAGAGGGCAGGTGTTTATGGCATTCCCTGTGTGCGGTATTATTATTCCTTGCTCATCCTTCTGCTGAGGGAGGGGAGGGAGCGAGAAGAGAAGGTGAGAAAGGTTTTAGAAAGATAATTCACGAGACATTTAAAAAGCAGTTGGAAGAAGGAGATTTATGGCTTTTTTTTTATTATTTTTTTTACATCAGTTTGAGGCTGAAAAGAGGAAGAGAAAAATCTTCATAAAAATATATTGTCCTTTGAGAGACAAATTCCTATCAAATAGTGGGTTTGGGTTTAGTGAGGTGCCCAAGGCAGGAGGATCACTGGCACATGGCTGTGCTTGCCAAAGCTTTGGGAAAGAAGGATGTGCAGGGGTTCCACTGGTCCCCACTGTCTTCTGATGGTAGGGAGACCCACACCTGGCTCTAAATACTTTAAGACAACTGGCAGGGAGATGATTAAACCAGAGAATGTGGAAATGCTGGAGAGGAGGGCTCAGTTTTGCGTCAATGCTCAGGTCATGGACAACTGTGCAGCTCAGAAGGGCTTGGAGGCTTCATGATTGTGTTTATTTCCAAACAAAATCCTGGTGTTGTGAAGGTTGAAGTAAAACAAGCCATCCCTATGGAATCGTTTAAGTTGGAAAAGACCCTTAAGTCCAACCATTGTGTCCTTAGACCATCAGGATGTATTGAAGGGACTTGGTCTGCAGGGATGTCCTTGTCCCTGTGTCCCTGCTCATCTCCATTGGGTGAAGGGAGACTCTGCCAAGCTCTTTGTACCCTTCATGCCCTGCAATCCCAGTGAGAAGGTGCTGGCATGGGGATATGGGTGGACCTGCAAAGGATTCTTGGCCATGGAGGTGCTTCCTGTGCCAACAGGGAGGAGGAAAAGTCCCCTCCTCTGATGCCTGAGGGGAAGCTGTGACCTCACTGTAGCACCCACAGGGGAGAGCAGAAAGTTTGAAGCCCAGCACATACAGTCAGAGAGGTCCAACTGATGCAAAGCTGGGCCAAACATGGCCAAACCCACCTGCTCTGCAAAACCTCGGCCAGAGGTCAGGGAGGTTCCTCCATCAGAGCCAGGAATGCTCCCCAAGGAGGTCCTGAGGGAGCTGGAATTGCCTGTCCCTTGTGATGGGCAGTTCTCCTGCCCTTACTGTGTTCAGCCCTGCTGCAAGTTCCAGTGAGAGCTGCCAGTGTCCGTGGGGAGAACCAGGGGTGCCTGTGTGACCCTGGGCTGGGGCTGCATTGCCACTGCTGTCAGAGGGTAGGAAAATTAAGATGTCACTCTTGGAATGTGTGCAGGTCATGGATCCCATTACTGGGGTGTTGTGTCTGGCTCCATCCTGGCACATCCATTCATCAGCGGAGACCACGTGGTTCTGGGAAGCTGGGAATAAACATGAAAGTGTGGAAGTATTTCCAAGCAGAACAGACAGGACCTTCAGAGCACCTTTTCCTGTGTCTGTACTTCCTTCTTTTCCTTTTCTCATCCCCCCCTTCTCCTTGTTTCACAGGACTGGCTGACAAGGTTTGGGTATCTGCCTCCTCCAGACCCTGTCACGGGGAAGCTGCAGACGCAGGAGATGCTCACCAAGGCCATCACTGCCATGCAGAGGTTCGGGGGGCTCAAGGCGACGGGAATCCTAGGTCAGTGGCTCGTGATCCCTCCTCTCTTCGGTGCAAGGGGAGGCAGGGATGGCTCCCTGCAGGTCCATGGAGGAGAAGGGACTCAGCACCGTGTTGTGGAGCAGCAGCGTGCCCAGGAAAAAGCTCACGTGGGTGAAACGCACGGCCCCGTTTGCAGCTGTGAGAGTAATTACATGGCTCAGGTGCTCTGTGGCCTCCTGCTTTCAAGAACCTGAGGCAAGCAATTATTTCAACAGACCCACAGACCCCTTGGGGTTCCCGGTGTGCTTAAAATAGCTCTTGGTGTGTTCAAAAAAAAAAAAAGAAAGACAAGGGAAAAAAAGAAAGTTGTCCTGTTCAAAGCCTTACTTGCAGCATCAAATTGAATTGAAGAAAAAATCCTGATTTGAGCTTTCCAATTTGTTATATGTAGATATTTTGGGTTCTTTGCTGCTGGGACACAGGCAGGGAAAGGAGGAAGACGGTGTTGCATCATCCCAGAGCTGCTTGCCCACGAGTCAGGGGGTGCCTGTGGAACTGGCAGGGCTCCCTGGGGCTCTCCTTGGATCTCACTCAGCCACAGAGGCTGTGGATGCTCCTCAGTCACCCCCAGGCAGCCAAGAGCCCATCTCCTGCCCCAGCAGGAGCAGGGGGATGAGTGGCTTCCCTGTGGCAGGCACATCTGGCTGGGAGGGAGCAGGGCAAGGCCAGGCTGAAGCAGCTCGAGTTCCCCAGCGTGGCCGGGGTCATTCCTCTCAATGTCTTCATTGAGGGGAGGAGAAAGCCAGCATTATCCCAGCCCAGGGAAGGGAGCCTCTCTGCTCTCCTCCCCTCCCTGACACACTGACCTCCTGCCGAGGGGGCAGCTTGCTTCCTCTGCTCAGGACAGGATTAAGGAGAAGCTGCTCATTAGCAGGCAGGTCTCCATCCATCCCAAGATCCCGGAGCAGCAGATGCATCCCATCCTTGGGACTTGCCCTCTCCACTCTTAACTGACCATGTGCAATTATTTCTGTTCCACCTCATCACAAGCTGCAGGAGACCCAGGAACAGGGATGACCTTTTGAGTGAACTTACATTAGTATTTTTGGAAACAGGCTGGGGGGTGGCTGCCCTGGGCAGGTCATAGACGTGGGTTTGTTCATGAAAACAGAGTTTAAGAGGTAAAGTCAGCAGGAAAAGGGGTGAATGAAACAACATGTCTGTGTTTTTTGAGAACAGACAATTCAAGCTTTCATTGATTTTTAAAAATAAATAAGAAGGATATGAGAACGTTCTTCAAACGAGCTCCTAGCTGAACTTATTTGGATGTGAATGTTTCTCCTTGTCAGAGGAATAATGGGAAATTCAGCAAGAGGGAACAAAACAGAATAATTAAAAAAATGTGTTTTAAAATATCTTCAAAACTGGCCACAAGTGGCTTTCCACATGAGTTTTTGAGAGCTGTTAAAGTGTTAGGCAAGAGGTGACCTGCTGCATTTTCTCCTGAAATCAGTAAAACAGCCCACTGACCCCAACAGCAGAGCTGGTGCCTGACCCCCAGCTAGGGGCTGGCATCTCCCCTTCCCTCTGGCAGCCCCAGCTCAGGGGTGCCTTTAAGAGATGGGCTCCCAGCAGGAATTGTTGCCAGTGCTGGGAACAGTGGGCTCAGTGACCCGGGGGTGTCACCACAAGTGATGCTGGGGCCGGTGACGTTCCCTGGCGAGTTCCTGGGCATGGATTTTTGCTCTTCTGCTTCATTCTTAGCACTTCACTTTCCATCTCTTTGCCCCTTCTGGGATTTCTTAGCTCACCCTTCCCATGATTTCTTGTTTTTTTCCCCATCCTTAGATGAAGCCACCCTGGAGCTGATGAAGACCCCTCGCTGCTCTCTGCCCGACCTCGCCACTGCGGAGACCAGGAGGAAGCGGTTCACACAGGCTGTCACCAAGTGGGGCAAAAGGAACCTGTCCTGGAGGTAGGAATTCATCTACCCCTGCTGAAAGCTTGCAGCAAGGCACCAATTCCACACAGGCCTGTGCTAAATATGGCTTTAAGATGAGTTTCAGGGTGCTGGTTGAAACGTGTCCCTGTGTGCTCCCAGGACCCCACAGACTATTTATTTGAACTCTTCTGTCAATCCCAGCCTTGACTTCTTGGACCCACTTGGCAATGGCTGGGAATTGTGCAGTTTTGGCCAGTGGATCAGCTGGAAGCTTTTTGCTGGGTTGCAACGATTGTTAGAACAACTTTTTTCTTGAATACATCAGGACTTTGTGCTTTCTCAAGCAGCTGCCATGGCTGGAGCTTCCTCTCTTGCCTCACCTGAACACAAGGGTTGGGAGCATTTTCTGGGTAATGGAGTTGGCTTTTTTCTCCCAGTCTTTGCCCCTGTCAGGGAGTGACACGTGTGGGTCACTCTGAGCCTGTGACATGTGGAAGCTCAGGTCCAGCTTTCAGAAATGCTGCAGGTCAGGGTTGGCAAGCAAACTGATCCCTGTCCCACCAGGATTTGTCCTTCCTGGGACTCATTTTGCCTCCCTCAAAGACCACGTGCTGCAGTGATTTTTCCTCTAAGAAAGGTCAGGATCACAGGATGCTCACACTGTCCTGAAAACATGTGTGGGTGCTGTGGAGAGTTCTCCTTTTTAATTATAAGCTTCTCTTTGATCCTGACATAGCCCTAGAGTGAGTTCTCTTCCCACTGCAGTAAAAAATCTCATCTTGGCTGTCGCTGTTGACATGTGTTGAAACTGTGGCATTACCAGGGATTTGTTCCATGTTCCAACACATCCCTTTGAGACCTTATTTTGAGAACAGATAAACATAATACAGCTTCAGTAAGAAACAATTTTGGCTCACAGGTGGATTCATGTAGTGAAGTGACTTGTTATAAAAACTCAGCTTGGCTCCCTGTTGCCCAGCCCTGTCTGGGTAAGAGGAATAAACTTCCCATTTCAGAGAGGGGAAAATCCTTCGAGTGAAACAAGAAAACCTGCCCTGATATTCTGTGAGCTGCCAGAGCCGGTGCAGGGGCATGGCCTGTGCACAGCCAGGCTCCAGCAGCTCCTGACAAAGCTGAATGTCATGCCATGGCAGGGCAGGTGTGGTGGCTGGGCAGCAGGGTCAGGGCACTGGTTCTGCAGGTACAGAATCCACAGTGTCAGGCTGGAGCAAAGCAGGGAGGTGAAATGGGGTCAGGCTCTTCTGATGGATACAACCCTGGGATACCCCCCACCTCCCACACCCTTGGAAATTGTGATGCTGCAGCGAAAAAAGGGGTGCCATAAAAAGGGGTTTAGGTCTGAGACAATATTATATATAAGACATAATAAAAAAAAAATCCATCTCCTGACAAAATAATTTCTGCTTTTTATTCTTTGGTCCTTTCCAAGATGTTGGCTTTTGTCCAAGAAAGGGCCGTATTTTATAACTGTAGGTTGTATAAGCCAGCAGAAGGTTATAGCATTCCAGAAACTCCAGTGTAATATTTACATCCAGCACTTTAGATTAAACTGGCTTTTCGGAAACCGCCATGAAAATCGGCCAGTGGAGACATAAAGTTTATCTTTTACACATTGATTGAAGATTTTGAAGGAGGAAAACAAAACTAAATTGTACCATGCCATGGATTTAAAAGCTGAAGGAAAACCTGAACAATTGCAAGGCTGGAATAAACAGGTAGGCAAAACTGTATGAAAGGGGGATGGCAGGACAGGCACCTGCACTGGTGGAGAAGGCAGCATTTGGGGAAAAACAAGTTATAGGCATTGGTTTTCTTCTTTTCACCCTTGAGTGCAGCCAGCCTGTGGGACTGGAGGGCTCAGGGAGCGCAGGGTGCTCACGGTTACAGCCAAAGCGTCAGACACAGCCTGTTTTCCGCACCTCGACTCCGTGGAAAGCTTCCAGGATATTACAGCCCGTAAATCTTCTTTTTTTCACGGGATTGTTTTTATTATTCCTGCGTTTTCCCGGCACTATCCCTGCCCTAGGGGTGCCGAGGCAGCCGGTGAGGGAGCGGCGTGCTGCGGATGCCCTCTGCCGGCATCTGCCACCTCCGCCCGCAGCCGCTTCCCCCCCTCCCATCCCCAGTGCTTGCAGCCTGGTTTTCCCTTTGCTGATTCTTCTCTACTCCTCCTGGCTATGCCCTGCAGAAGGGGAGTTCACAGCCGGCACCTCCATCTCTCCTGCCGGCTCTCGCTGTCTCCCCGCGGCGCTGGAAGTGCAGCAGCAGGGCTGTGCCCCTTCTCTCTGCGTGCTCTGAGCTCCCTGGGGCAGGGGAAGCTGTTGAAGCCAAGCTTTCTAAATTTCCCTTTATTTTTTCTCCTCACTGAAATCTCAGCCCAGTGCCAGACTGAGCTGACTTTCATCCGCCTTTAGTTAAGGATGAGTCCCTTGTGCCACTTCATCAGAGCCGCAGTCTTTGAAACCGTGATGCTCGGGCCGTGGGGTGCCAGAGCTGGAGCAGACACTGCTGGCAGAGGAACAGGGACGCCTGTCAGTCACTGCCCACCATCCCTGAAAGGGCCCTGAGCCCACCCGAGGGGAGATGTGCCAAGTCTGAGCCCAGATGTGGGTTTACTGGGGCACAGAGGGGTGGCAGCCGGGCAGGAACGCCTGGGTAAAGGTGTGCAACCCCCAACGCTGATCCTCCTGCTTTCATCCTTTAGCCAGCCCAGGCCCAGCTGGTCACAGAGTTTATCAGGCAGTCCTTAGCCTGCTGTGTTTGGTAGTTCTCAGCATTTATTGTATTTGTCTGTGGTTTCAGGGCTGGGAAGGTGAAGGAGTGTTTTCATTAACCAGCTATTGATTTCTCATCCATCACTCTTCCACTTTTGGAGGACAAAAACCAAAAAGGACCCCAGAAATCGAATTGGATGGTGGTGTGGGTGGCCCTCAAAAGCAAACAGAGGCAGATGAGTCATTTCTGGTCTCTACTTATTAACAGTCCTGGACACAAAGTCCCTTTGGGGTGGGAGAAGCAAAGGAGGAGACTCAGGGGACATGTGAAGGACTGGGTGAAAGTCACATTCATTTGTCTGCCTGGGTGAGCTGGGGATGCTCTCTTGGCACCCAGTGGTGCCACTCACCACCACGTCCCTCTCAGCAGCCGCTGCTTCCAGCATCGTGGCTCGTGCAGCCCCATCCACTGTGGGGACAGACACCCTTGGGGATGTCCCAGAGTGGGGTTTGCAGAGGGATGTGACCGACCCTGAGGCTCGAGGCAGTGTTGGGGTGGCTGGAGGGGACTGAGGTGTTTGTCACCTTCCTGCTGCTTGGCAGGGGCCGTCTGGAGCAGAGAGATTTCTCTCCAGTTACATCAGGGTTCTACCCAGAATTGGAGCTCTGTAAGGGGAGTCTCAGGAGGTATTAACAGCCAAGGAGTGGTGCTCTCTGCTGGGGACCTAAGCACCATTTACTACAAATAATAATAATAATCATCAAGGTAGGAGGATGTTAGAAATGTGCCTCCTCTTCAGTGGAGCTGGGTAATGCAACGCCAACAAAAGTCCTATCAGCATAATAGTCTTTTCCTAATCTCGTTGAAAACAATTAGCAGAGCCCCAGCAATCAAATCAGATGCTGAATTGAAAAACCCTGATGGGATTCTCCTGAAAAATGACGGCGATAATGAATAAAGGATGGGGGACTTTTCACTTACACCTGCAGCATGTTAATAAAATGTGGGTCAGCTCAGAGGTGCAGGACCTTTTATAAGAAGCAAAATAGGTATTGATACTGTTTCTGCCTTAATCTAATGTTTCTGGAGTCAGGGGTTGGGAGGAATATTAACAATGTTTGTGTCTTTAGACAGGGCTTTTTATCCCCCATCCTTTTACAAGAGAGGTCTGATTTATTATCCTCATTCTACAGCTGGAAAAAGAAGGGAAGAGAAGGAAAACAGCTCACGTGGCTTGCGAAGGAAAGAGCAGATAGTGTCCCTGAATGTGAGTCTGTGCCCTAGGCACCCTGATCTTGAAGAAAGGTCATAATCCCTGGGCTACACATGGTGTGTTTTACACATATAATGACTCATTCAGTAGAAATTAAAGCAGCAAAGGATTTACCTAAGTCCAGAGCAGTGCTGTGGAAGACAAAGTCACCCAGTTAAAGAATGTCTGGAAAGCAGGTGACCTTTCTGGACTGTAGAGGATTACATCCAGCCACAGTCTTTTCTATAAATTATAAATTGCCTGAAAATTGTATTTTCTAATCCCGTGCTCATGTTTGTACCTCTGTGCTGCCTTCTTTACAAAAGTGTTTTCTTTCAAGTCCTACCATTATCTGATGTTACATGTATGTTAACTTACTTTGAGTAGTTGATGAGGTCTTTCTTTGCCCAAAGAGTTTAGGGATAGCAAAGGCAAAGATAGGAATGATTTTTGCTCATTTGCCTGTGATGTGTTTTGCCTGATTCACCCATCACATTCCCACTGTGTCTAGGATGGGCTTCCCAAGCTCTTCAGAGACACTGTTAGTGAGATTTCTGCTTGTTCCCATGAGTCCCTTTTTGTTCTGTCCTAGGTTTCACCCTGGCTAGTTTTGCCCTGTCTCTGAGGGCAGGGGATATATGCAAATATTTGTGAAAGGGAGAGCTCCCAACCTCACCCAGCAAGTCATTCCTACTCCCTTTCTCTGATCCATGGTGTCTCCTGGCACCCAAATCACTACCTGCAGGAAGAGCTGGAGTGCTGTGACATCCCTTTCTGACACCTGTAATTACCTCTCCAAGTGTAGTCGGGTCATGACTGGTGTGGAGCTGAGTGATGCTCTCCCAGCTGTATTATGCAGGAGGGCAAGCGAGGTGATCATAATTGTTGCTTCAGCCTTTAAAAATCTGTCAAGCCATGAATATTTCATGAACACTTTGGTTGGTGTGCTGGTGCAGGAGAAATAAAGTATCTGTTATTACTGGGGTAGAGCTGGCCAGAAATTTTCCAGCAGAATTGGTTTCTGTCAATAATTACTCAGTCAACAGGACATTTGCTTGGAAAGTGTGTATATTTTTGTCAAAACTGTCAATGAAAGATTATCTAAACATACTCCTTTAGAAGCCAAGGTGCCTTGTTTCATCTCTGTCTTTTCATCTCCTCTATTAAATCAACAATATTAGGAATTATTTTTCAAAGTTGGCCTATACAGGAAACATTGAGTTTTTTTCCATTCCAGCCCAGCCCAAAAGGGAGGGTGGAACTGTGCAGCTGAAGGACGGATTCCAGCACACAGGTTGTCCCCCCCTGGCTCCTCTCCCAGGGCAAGGCAGAGCTGAGGACCACGGGAGGCAGTGCTGATACAGAGAGACAGGAACAACCCTGAGATGAATGCAGAAGTGTTGCAAGCCCCTGCTCATCAATACTTTTTTCTACCAAGAAGCAAGTCAAGAGCTCCTCAACTCCAGTGCTCCATGAGGTCGCCCATCTCCTTCAGGCAATAGGCTTGAGGCATCTTGAATTTACATAAAATGCATCCTTTCCTCTTCCTCCTTGTTGTGGATTGCAGGCTGTGAGATTGCTGGCAGAGCACTCGTTCAGAGTATGTTTTATAACTCCAGCAGACATGCTGGGAAATATATGGAGGCAGCAAATCCGTACTGGATTTCTGTGTGTGTGTAATAAGAATGAGCAATGGCCTGCTGTTTGCTGCAAGAAAACTGATGGGCCTGTGTGTGATGCAAAGGCTTCAGACGTCAACAGTCTCTGTACATTTGGGTTGCACTTGGAGCGAATAAGTGGTGAGAAAATAATTATCAATAGGTCTGAAAGAGAGCTTGGGAAAAAAAAAATGGGCAAGCTTTGGAAAGGGAGACATGATGTTGGAATTTGCAATGCTGGACAAGGGTTGTAGGCCTGGGGTCCTGAGCATTAACAAGAGTTTGTGCACAGAGTGTGGCTCTGAGGCCGACTGTCCCCTGGCACAGCAGGGTTGGGAGGTGTCAGGATTCGGATCTTGGCTGTGTTTCACACACGTGGATGTTCCACACTCTGGTGGGCAAGACTGGCATGGTATTTCCAGAAGACCCAAACTCAGTCTCTGAAATCCTCACAGCCCTGGAACCCATGTGGTTCAGAGGTTTAAGGACGCACCCGTGCAGGGCGTTAGGGCACGTCGGGGGAGCACCAAGAGCTCTGAAGGCCTCTGTGACACACCAGCCACCTGCAGAGCCAACTCTGGTGGCCCACGGAGCCCTTTGGTGCTCCTGACCCGTCCTCTTCTTTGCCCTCTTTGTTTCAGAGTCCGCACCTTCCCGAAGGAATCGCACCTGGGCCACGACACGGTGCGAGCCCTGATGTACTACGCCCTGAAGGTCTGGAGCGACATCACCCCGCTCAACTTCCACGAGGTGGCAGGGAACAACGCTGACATCCAGATAGACTTCTCCAAGGCAGACCACAACGACGGCTACCCCTTCGACGGGCCGGGGGGGACGGTGGCCCACGCTTTCTTCCCCGGGGAGCACCACACGGCGGGAGACACTCACTTCGACGACGACGAGTACTGGACCTTCCGCTCCTCAGGTGGGTCAGGGCGGGAGAGCTGCAGCCAGACACGAGGGCTCCCAGTTTCCCTCTTTTTCTCTGGTGGTTCCAGTGGTTTAGCCTCTGCTACAACTTGACCCCAGGCTTCAGGATCCCACCCCCTTCTTCTTCTTCTCGCTGGCAAAATCACCCCAGGCAGAGTTGAGGACATTCTATGTTCCTGCAAGCCTCAGTGGAATCTCTGTTTCTCCCCATTGTGCCAGCAGGTGCAGAGCTCCCCGTTGCCCACCCCGAATTCCCATCTCTCCTGGGCCTGGAAGGCTGCAGGTTGGGTGTGTGGCTGCTGGAGCTCTTGAATGGGGACTGCATTCTCTGACTTTGGTATCTTTTGGGTGGCTTCGCTGCCACACGTCCCAGTTTCCTGGTTTTAAGGTGTATTATTATAAGGTGACCTGCCTGGAAAGGGCTCTGTGTTCTGCAGGTAAAAAGCCCCCTGTGAGCACTAGGTTTTT